>JACXGI010000607.1:11095-25472 GCA_016801175.1 Esox masquinongy
CCCCCCCGGCTGCCGAAGCCTCCCCGGCTGCCGAAGCCTCCCCGGCTGCCGAAGCCCCTGTCGAAGCCTCCCCGGCTGCCGAAGCCCCTGTCGAAGCCTCCCCGGCTGCCGAAGCCCCTGTCGAAGCCTCCCCGGCTGCCGAAGCCCCTGTCGAAGCCTCCCCGGCTGCCCCAGCTGTGGAGACCTCACATGCTTCTCAGCCTGCAGCTGAAGTCCCAGTAGAAACTGCTCCTGTAGAAGTAGTTGTAGATGCTGCCCCTGTTGAAGCACTGGCTGAACCCGTGACAGTGGCTCCAGTAGAAGCTGCCCCAGCTGAAGGTGCTGCAGAAGCCGCTATGGAAGCCACGGCAGAGGCTGTGACAGAAGCTGTGGCAGAGGTTGTAGCTGAACTGGCCCCAGTGGAAGCCACTGCAGCAGAGGAGCTGGTTGACACCGCCCCTGTAGTGTCAGAAGCTGCAGGAGAGGAGCTGATTGCCGAGGCCCCAGCTGAGGCCGAACCAATGGAGTCATCTGAGGGTATACACCACACCCCCACCCTAAATCCTTCTCTCCTCTCTGTGGACCCTACAATCTACCAACAGTCATTTTACGTGACTATATTGTAAATTTAAGATGGCGCGTATAGATAGCTGTAGTTAAAAAAATTACATTTTGCTTTGTGTACCTTCATAGATAACCATTTCTTAGGGGACTTATTTACCTATCGACTTTATTCGTTCTTGAGGAACAAAAAGCTAATAAATGTCTACGTCACTGAGGCCATGTAGACTCGAGCTGCACAAGCCCCTCCTCCAACCCTGTTTTCCTTTGTGTCATTGGTCCCTGTGGGATTGTGTGCGTTAACTGCTAACCATACTGCTTTGACCATCCGACACCCGATGCATGTCTCTGCATTTGCTCATGGGTTCAACTTTGATGGTCTGCACTGACATCCTTTCTAAGCATTGTTCTGCTCTTATGTTCTGCTATGTTTTTCCACCATTCACCATTTCTGGTCGGCACTCATCTTTCTGCTGCAAGTTCTTTATTTCCTCAACCCTGTTTTTTTTTTCTTCACCTGTCACTTTGAGCATTGTCAAGTAATATACCTGTCAGTTCAGTTTTTATTTGCGTTTAATATTCTCTAATTTCTTTAGCTTTTTCTTTTTTCTGTGTTTCGAATAATGTTACGAGAAAAACATACCAAATGTTACTTTTTTAATAATTTAAACTACTATTTAGTGTGATCTAATGATACATACAGGGAGTGGACAAAATAATGTAGACACCACATGGTGAAGGACTGTTACTTTGAAGTAAATAAATTACAGATGCAACTGCAGTGGGTGATTGCCAATTAGCAGAATATAAACTGACGAGCCAAAACATTATGACCTCCTACCTCATATGCTGTTGGTCCTCCACATACCACAATACATCGCCTGAGGCATAGACTCTACAAGACCCCTGAAGGTGTCCTGTGGTATCGGGCATCAAAACATTCGCAACAGATCTTTCAAGTCCTGTAAGTTGTGAGGTGGAGCCGCCGTGGATTGGACTTGTTGGTCCAGCACATCCCACAGATGCCTAATCTAATTGAGGTCTGGAGAATCTGGAGGCCAGGGCAACACCTTGAACTGATGTTCCTCAAATCATTCCCGAACAATGTATGCAGTGTGACAGGGTGCATTATCCTGCTGAAAGAGGCCACTGCCATCAGGGAATACCATTGCCATGAAGGGGTGTACCTGGTCTGCAACGATGTTTAGGTAGGTGACACGTTTCAAATTGATGTACACATGAATGCCCGGATCCAGGGTTTCCCAGCAGAAAATTACCCATCACACTCCCTCCACCAGCTTGTCGTCTTCCCACAGTGCTTCCTGGTGCCATCACTTCCCCAGGTAATTGGCACACACGTACACGGCCGTCCACGTAAGATACAAGATAATGGGACACATCAGACCAGGCGACCATCATCCACTGCTACAGGTTCCAGTTCTGATGCTTGCGTGCCCATTGTAAATGCTTTCTACAATGGATAGGGGTCATCATGAGCACCTGACCATCATTAAAATGTTGTGTGATTTGTGCCACAGTAGACCTTCTGTCGGTTTGGACCAGATGGGATAGCCTTTGTTGCCCTTGCACATCGATGAGCCTTGGGCGCCCACACCCTGTCGCCAGTTTGTGGTTTGACCCTCCTTGGACCACTGTCAGTAGGTACTCACCACTGCTGACCGGGAGAACCACACAAGCCTTGCCGTTTTTAGATGCTCTGTCTGGGTCAGAGCATCTATTTTGAGCATAAATTTTGCCATTGTCAAAGTCGCTCAGGTCTTTACTCTTGCCCATTTCTCCAGCATCCAACACGGTGACTACGAGAACTGACTGTTTGCTTATCATCTACCCAGACCTTGACATGTGCCCTTGTTAGGAGATGATTAACTCCTTATTCGCTTCATCAGTGTATTTACTCATAATAGAGGTCTGACAATTAGCACTTCGATATTTGAGTTTCCAAAGCAACGTGAGGAAACTAAGAGAGTTCCAAAGATGCCAGAGAGTCGATGTCTGAATTGGAGGTGCAACAGCCACAAACTGCAAAATTATTCAATGTGTCAAGGAGAACGGTCTCAAGAATCATCACCTCATACGCAAAACGTGGACAATAGGAACAGTGGTCACAAGTTGAAGCTGATGGACAGGGATAGACGGACACTCTCAACAGGAAAATGACCAGAAAATGTGATCAGCACTTCTGTGACCCAGAGTTTGCCATTCAGAAACTGCTTGTATCCAAGGCCAACACACAATGATGCATACCTTGGTTAAGGAGCGCAAAACCTGGAGCCTGGAGCAGTGGAAAAAAGTAATATGGCCTGATTAGTCATCCTTTTCCCTATTGCCTACATCCGGATGGGTTTACGTTTGAAGAAAGCTAAAAGATGCCTTCAGCCCACAATGTCTGGAGCCAACTGTTAAACATGGTTGGGCAGCCATGATGGAAGGTGTTTGACATGGACTCCCTAGTTATCAGATCTGAACATCATAGGACCTTTTTGTGGGATGTTCTGGAGTGCAGAGTGAAAAGTAGATTTTCACCTCCTTCATCCCTCAAATAACTGGAGGCTTTTCATGAAGAACGGAGTGAATGTAATTCGCACTGTTCAGGACTTTTATGACGGCATTCGAAGGATTGGAGCTGTTCTGAAGCCAAACGGGCCTGACTCCTTATTAGGTGCTTGATGTTAATATATTGTCAGTTATTTTGCCCACCCCTTGTATTTGTACGGTTAATGCTAATACTACTGTGTACTATCAAATGTAATGTCATTTTTACGGGAACACTAACCAGCAAGAGGTTTGGCTAGTCCGGTGCCTCTGTCTGGCCAGCTACTGAGGTATTACATGGTGAAATGGGGACTGATGGTATGATTCTACATTTCCTACTTTCCCCTTTTCCTCAACTTCTCACACTTGTTTTCTTGGGAAGTCTTGGTATCAATAATGGATCCCCCAGCGCTGTATTTGTTCAACACTAGATATTAGATGTGGTCAATGCGAGTTTGAGTTTTCACCTTGGTTTGTGCGTGGATTGAAACATTTACGATGGGGGACGAGGTTGTAAAATGTTACGGTGAAATGTCGGTCAATCAGTTATACGCACAAATTTAATTTGGACCTGTCAAGTATTGAACCTAGTGTCTGTCATGTGACGCTATGAACTTTACACGTGAAGGCTAGCATGACTTCACTCCAACTTACTTAACCTGTTACCTGACTTTCCTTTTTCACACAGTCCTTTTGTCTCTTTCCCTTGTAGATGCCTTAATGTGTTGTCTGACACTCCCAGGTGCTGTTTTTGCGCATGAGGGTTTTTGTTACCGATGTGATGTTTTTCTGCAGTTCAAGCCAAAGAGGCATGGTCCTGGCTAGAATTGCTCTAAATTAATGCGACAAATAATTATTTTCTTTCCTTTGACTCTCCGCTTCAGGTCAACTCGACCCAATCCAGAAGCTCTTCCTTGATTCAATCCGCGAGTACTCGTCCAAGAGCAAGTAAGTGATGCAGCTTGTTTTTTGTGTGGGTAAATCTTTGATTTAGTTGTCTACAATCATTTGCATGTTCATCTGGCTGACATTTAACCCTTTTCTCGCTTAGGCTCAGTGGCGGTATGGTTGATGCAGGTCCTGCATATGAGAAGAATTTAGCAGAAGAGCTGACTAAGCTCCAGAGATTATACGGAGGTGGAGATCTCACAGCTTTTCCAGAGTTCAAGTTCACAGGTTAGTAGTTTCATAAAGATGGCCATTATTTTTTGTCTTGTTTTGTCTTTAAAAGTTGGTGTAATTTACCACTTGCAGAGTTAGATGAACTGATGGTTAACATTTGTATGTCTCTGCATGCAGTTTTAAAAAAGTTGAGGCTTATTGATGTCATTAGATCAGCGCAACGGCCGGTTGTCATTAAGTAATGTTACTGGGTCATGGTGGGCATTTTGTTAAAGAGAAGTATTAGGGGAGGCAGTGGTTTTTCTGTGGGGTCTCCCGGTGGCAGTTTCGGAGGTCTGGGCTCAAGCGGCCATTCTCTCTGCCGCCTCTCGATCCTCCTTCCCGGGCTCCCGTGTTGCTGGGGACAAACAGCAGTGAGGCAGGGACAGACAGCAGAGCTCTTCTCAAAAGCCAGGAAAATTGACCTAACCTTTAAGGCTGGTTGCTAGATATTACAAAACTTCATAGTAATCTGTAATATCTGTGCTTATTGAAATCCATTACCATTGTCTTTTACGGACTGTGGACTACTTTGAGTTATGTACAATCTTCATGTGAAACTTTGTCGGTTTGTGAACTAAGTTTCCTTTTGTCAAATTGTCTTAACAGTTGGAACGTCGTGTTGAATTTTAAGGTGGAAAATTTCTGTTCAGAGTTATCTTTTTGAGCCTTGATATACTGAGGAGGAACTTGTGCAGATGGACAGTGAGCAATTGCGAACAAAAGCTGAATCAGCGGCAGAGCTAGTAGAAGAGAGTCAGGGTTGTTGGGGGCTGTTGGCACAGTGGGGAAAGCCAACCCATAGCAGTCAAAGATCAGTGTTTGACAAGAAATACTTCTAAAACAAAATGATTTAAAATAACTTTAATCTGTATTGTAATTTAAGGAAATCTACTTGGTGTAAAAGTGCTAGGGACTCAACTTTGGAGTAGATGGGGAATCACCCTGCTTTTGAGAACTGGCTACAATGTGCTCGTGGACAACCGGCAATTGCACCAACTTATGACATACTGACTCAGCTTTCTTCAAACTTCACACAGAGACAAAAATGGTATCAATCAGTTTGTCTAATTCTGGCTAAGTAGAACTTTTTTTATTCCTTTTCTCACATGCTTTGTCTCGTTCCCTCTCTCTCTGTTCAGAGCCTAAGCTGGAGGAAATCGCCCCGAAGTAAACTCCACCAGTCCACTTTTCTACTGTTAGTTGTTTCCGATGTGTCTGTATTCTGTGACGTGCATTACTAAAGACAAAATACTGCATAAAATCAATGCTACAGTAATGTTCATCAGTTCTGTACATCGGGGGTAGAGCTGTTTCCGTACATCTAGAAATTCTCTGCGAATTAATGCTTCAGTTAGATCGTCACTTTGTAGGACAAGCTAAGGCATTGCTTTGAGCTGTGAAATATGCTTTTGCATACAGTGATGGTCGATAAATTTGGATAGAAAACTGATAATAAACTCAGATCCATGTTCTACTTTTGTCTCCGTGGCATCTGTTATCTGAAATGGATTATTGTGTGGCAAGTCACTGTTGTCCATCATGCAGGATTTCATTCTGGAGACAGAACCACTTACGTATTTTCCAACGGCACATAACTGAATCAGCTGAATGAAGATTTGCCTTTACACATGTGGACATACAGTACTAGATTTGGGCAACCTTTTTTTTTTGAGCATGTATCAGTACTTCATCACATTAGCACATTATCCAAACATGTGTGTTTCTATTCCCGTTGACTAAACAATATTAACTCAAATGGTAATTGGTAATGGTCGTGAAATGATGTACAAAGTCACAGCAAAGTGGCCAAAAATGTTGGAGTAAATGGTTTGGGGTTTTGGGAAAAGCGTACATCTGGGCCTTTGACATATATATTTAATTTTGAACAGCAGTACCCACAATACAGAGTTCTTCCCTCTCAAACTGGACCAGGTCGCATATGCATGGATGCAGTGTGGGAGCGGGCAGTCACTTTCTGGTCGACAAGGAATCAGAAATGAGCCCTGATGGAGTGTCATCTCAGGCCTTAATCTGGTCAATGTGGTTTTTGGAATGCATATTCTAGCAAAGAGCAGCTCTGAACATTTTGTACTTAAGTATTTTTTTCCCAAGTATCTGTGTTATGAGGTATAGCAAATATACCTTCCTACTAGAAATTAAAGCGAAAATCTTGGACAAGAATTTATGAACAATTGAGGTCCAGTCATCAGAACCCGGACTGACGTTACCAGAGCGTGTCTTTCACAGATGGCTTGTAAAAGTTAAACTCCCTAGGCCAGTGTTTCTCAACCCTGCTCCTGGGTGCCCCCCTGCCCTGCATGATTTAGATTGATCCCTGCGTTGTCGCACCTGATTCAAATGATCAGCTCATTGTCAAGTCATTCATGTAGTGATGGCCATTCGAGGCTTCATTACCATTCTTCTAGCAGCAGGATATTATGCTTGCAACGTTAACTCAAATTTTCTTTTTCAAAATAAAAGCCATTATTGTTATCTATTTTGCCTTATATATTTCAATCTAGTCTGTACATTTTATGTTTACTGTCCGTTCCAATGTTCTTGTCTGTTCTTTTTCACAGACTAGATTAACTATATTGCCTTATAACTTTCAATGATGGCTTTTATTGTGAAAAAGAAAGTCTGAGTGCTGCCAGCATAATATCCTGCTGCTAAAATAATGCTAATGATGCCTCGAATAGCCATCACTACCTTCATGAGCTAAATCAGGTATGTTAGGGCAGGGAGAGATCTAAAACATGCAGGGCTGGGGGCATCCAGGAGTGGGGTTGAGAAACACTGCCCTAGGCCTTTCATGAAGCCAATAATTGTGAACATGTGTTCTCAGTTAAGTTACAACAGTGAGTTGAAGCCCATTAATGGAGGTCTAACTTCCAACTGCGGGTCATGAAGTAATTGCCTCTTCAAACGTAAGCTATTTAAATGAGTAAAACAACAACACTCCGTAGTCTTTTATACTTACAATGGCACCCAGTCCTGTACATATGTCCTAGCTCCAAGATCTCACTTTAAAAACACTTGGCCGGTTTTGGGACACAGATTAAGTCTAGGACTGAAATGAAATTTCCAAGGGGATTTTACATTTAGCCTGCTTTGGAGTCAGAGACTAGACTTAATCTGCTTCTGGGATACTGGCCCTCTGTCTTGTCCCAACTACCTGCCTAAGTGCTTTTGGGTCACATTCCCAAGTTGTGATGTAACTTGCGCATTATGAGTATGATTTCACTAAAAGCATCATTATAACATTCTGGTTTAATGGTTTAAACTGGTTTTCCTAAACTAGCGTGAAGAACGACACACTTCGGCTGCTCAGCGAGGCAAACAATCTTAAAGGCCACATTACTTATGTCTCTTAACATAAACTGCTGCTGTCTAATTGAGCAAATAGTGTATTTATTATTGCCATTCTTTGGGATTTAGTTGATCAGTGAACAATAGCAGTGGGGTTGATGCTCCCGGAACAGCTGGGGGAAAATTCATCTTTAGGTGGAGCTTTTAACAACACTAGTTCAGATATTGTATGAGAGCTCCAGACCAGCACTTCCAGAGTTACGAACAGGAGGTACAAATACTCCCATTAACACTTCTGGGGACATTTAAGAAACGCATGGTATGTTCAATAAAACTAATGGATTCAGGCTATATTTGTTGCTGTTTATTACTGTATTCCTGTACTTTTTTGCTTTCAGGAATCAAACTACGAAAAGTCTAATTCTTTACCAGATTAATGTGTTCTCGTCCCGCCTTTTTCTTACCTATTCTTCTGCGCCCACCGCTTTCAGATATTTTATATATCTTAACACTACCTTATTAAGGAGCTAAACTAAAATGGTATGGCTGAGAACAGTGTGGTTGAGTGAGGCCAAGGCTGAATCAGGACACGACGAGACGTGTATAACATGAATACAGGGAGCTATAACAGCCCCTTCATCTCTTTCCAGACATAAATCTTGTCCTGTTAGGGTGAAAGATAAACGTAACATCTAGCTGCATATACAACCATAAATAAAGAACTGATGCCCCTCTCCACTTGACTCCTTTCCATCGTCTGCATATGGGTCCTGATCTCTACCACTTCTATGACGCAAGTTGCGATCTGTCACATTCATTTTATCTACGTTACATGAACACCCAGTACGTCGCGTTCTCGCACGGAAGATAATAAGGAGAGCACCAAAATGGCGACCTCCTTACTTCGGCTAGGACGCCTGGAGCATCTCAAGGTAATATTTTTTCGTTCATTAACTCAGTATGTTTTTATTGTCATTGCATTTATTTTGTTATATTGTAGACAATGTATTCGTGTGTTGACTGGTTTGTAATCAACGTAACCGTTTTATTTTAAAACGACGTCATAGAGCCCGCCCGTCCTCCTGTGAGGCTGAGCCAGACCACTGACTCCATAACTTTACCAGGAACTAATACCCGCTACCTAACGTTTCTAGAGTAGAATTAGACTTGAATTTTGCATCATAAACACTAACTAGCCAATTAACACATTAAGCATCTTGAAACATAAATGCATAGCATAGTCGCATATCTGTGTTCACTCTAGCCAGCTCCATTGCGGTTCTGGTCAAGTACATTAAAGCATGATCGTTATATGTGGAGCTTTACTCGCCCAGGCTAACGAATGCGGCATTACGACGCAAAACAATGGCATGCTTATCTTTCTGTGCAGGTTCTCCAGCGAGAGGGCTGGGGCCTTTTCAAGAGCTCTGCAGCGCCATTCTGCACCAAGGCGCAGGAGCCAACTAAAGCGGTTAAAAAAGCGAAGGCAGCGAGTAAGAGTACAGATTTTCTTTTGTTTACCTTACGTGTCTAAAACCTCAGAACTTTACCATGGTTCGTGGATAATCATTGTGGCGTGTTGACTAAGAAAATACATTATTGTTTCTGCCAGCCAGAATGTTGAGTAACATATTTACAATTACTCTAGCGGCTGTCCGTTCTGTATGTCCTTGTGGGGATTCATTTTCAAGTTCCTGATGTTATTCACAATGTAAACCGACAAACGCGACCAGTAAAAGTGCCTCCCCCAATCGATTAAATTATAACCTTTGATGCGTTTTTGTTTTGCCATTGTTTTAAAAAACTGTAAAAACAAACGACAGAACCATATACAGACTAGCCTATTTCTAACTTGGGCTGATAAACACAGCTGATATTTTGTCTTGGGTTACCTCTTACATAAGGACATCATAAATGGACAATGGGTAAAGTACGTTCAAAGGAAGTTTATTCAACAGTCTGACTTGGGATGGGACTTGAAAAGATGGCCGTACGGGTTAGAGATGGGTTTGTAAATCTCACAGTCATGGATTCTGAAAGGGTGTACATTATGTGCTTTTGCTAGATCCTTAATCTGCAAATAAGAGTATGGCCGTTCTTTTATTTTGTTTATGTTATGTACTATTCCAAGGTCCTTTAATTCTCCCCAATCAGCTAAGCCTGAAAGGCCCACTCCTGTCAAATGATCATCCAACTGAGCTCTCCTTCCAGTCGAAAAATCCCACCTTGAACCAATCATTGTTTAGAAGACAACTGATTCTATTCTGTTGAAACAGACAGAGGACTGCATCCCTCTCCACAAATGACCTGCTGCACACCTGAACTTCATTTTGATTGTGTTTGGTGGCGATATTTCTAAGACAGAGGGAAGTCAGTTTTAGACAAAGTGAGATCACTTTGAGATGAGCATGGCAGTTTTAAAGGGGTGATCATATGACCGGAATGCACCTTAACTGACATTGCTCTTACAGGTATACCCCAGATCTGGAGGATCTCTTTGATTGGAAACTGCATGTGCCAAACAATTGCATCTATTCTTATTCTCGGGATGTTACCGATAAATCCTGACAATTCTCTGAAGCAAATTATGTTGTACTCTTTCAAAGAGTTGCTTGATTGTACTGGAACAGGGATATATCATAAGGGTGTATTACTATGTGGTCTTTATGAGTGATTTTATTTTGGAGATGGGCCTTGTGGTAGTGGACAACATACGGATTGAATCATATTTTTCTATGTAACCTGTCCCATTTACCATTTCTCAGCCCTAGAGGTCTCAGAAGAGAGGGCTGCACTACTAGCCTACAAGACCGCTGTTGCCTTCCCTGTTAAGCCTTTAGCTTCAGGACTTTCCTCAGCACTTGTTCATGTTGAACCAGTGGCTAGCCCCGCCACTGCTGAAACAATAGTTACTGCCAAAGATGTAGATCCAGCTCCCATTACCACGAGCAACGTTGAAACTGTGACGGCTGAAACTGGCGTGGCTGTAGAAATTGTTAGTCCCGCTCTAGACATAGCCGCGCCAGCCGTAGAGGCGGCCAAGTCGGCTTCATCGACGGCCGCAGAGGCAGTTGCCAGGGAAACCATTCCAGTTGAAGCATTTGCGGTCAAGGCTCCTTCAGTTGCTGGGGCTGTCGCCCCACCTGCTCCAGTCACTGACGTGGCTGCCGCCATCGTCGAATCTGCTCCGCCAGTAATCGATGCTGCTCCACCAGTCGCCGAACCGGATGTTGCTGCAAGTGTAACAGAAGGAATTCTGGTCACTGCCACTGCCGGACCACCCGAAAAGTCTTCGTCTGCCTCAACTGATCCTGGAGACCAGTCCGCTGACTCGTCGTCCTCTTCGTCCAGCGACTCCGAATCCGACTCTGACTCTGACTCCGATGACGAGAAATCTGAAGTGGAATCAAAGGCTACACCAGAAGCGGTGGGGACTAAAACAGTGGCTCTGTCCAGCGAAGCAGAGAGAGGGGAAGTGGCGACTGCGACTCTTGAATCAACCCTTGACGGTATTGCGGAAGCTGTGCAAGAAGTTACACCTGCTGCATCCCTGGACACCGTTTCCGAAGCTATGAAGGAAGAGGCTGCACCCAAGCATGAGGCCCAAAATGTTCAAGCGTCCCCTCCAGAGATCACTGGTGCTGAGCTGGTTGACCCTGCACCAGTCCTGGATCCAGGCCTGGCTGGAGCAGTTGCAAGCTTTGAGGAGCTGAGAGACTCTGCCCCAGAGATAGTTGTTACGCCTGTAGAGGTTGTTCCAGAAGCTGCAGTAGAAGCCTCCCCAGAAGCTGCTGTGGAAGATGCTCATGGGGCTCCAGTAGCAGCTGCGGAAGTTGCCACTGAAGCTGCCATTGTCGAAGTTGCCACTGGTGCTCATTTGGATGCAATGGAAGAGCCTCCTGAATTTGAAGCGGCAGTTGGCCCAGCCCAGGCTGTTGCTGAAGCTGCCCCAGTTGAAGCTGCCCCAGTTGAAGCTGCCCCAGTTGAAGCTGCCCCAGAAGAGCTGTTAGACACCGCACCAGTAATGGCTGAAGCTGCAGGAGAGGAGCTGATTACACAGCCCCCAGCTGAGGCGGAATCAATGGAGGCCTCTGAGGGTATACTTCACCTCCCTAAACCCCTACTTTTTCTGTCCTCTGTGGACCTTCCCAACCACAGATGGCCATATTTCTTCTAAATGTTGTTCTTTATTACACATACTGTTTAATAATAAATGAGAAGTAAGGGGCCTCACTTAAGTTCTTCAAATATAGCAGTAGCTTTATAGTTTTCAGTTAAAAAAAAGGCTTTTTTTTGTTGAAGGAAGCTTTAATAGAACATTCCTGATGCAAGACTTGTAAAACAGTTTTGGCTACTTCAGCCAAGTGTATGACTTGCATGCTTTTCAGCTCAGCACTGCATGCTTGTCTTGCCTTGCTATTACCTATGCTTATGCTGGGAAGAACTTTTCCTTCTCATTGCCTTGCTTGCATAGTCCAGACTTACATGTTCTTTTTTTCCTGTCCTCTCTCTTGAACATCACGCCCCTGTCACACTGTCACTGGATTTCGCAGGGAGGCTTACTATTTGACTGGCTGACGTTGGAACTGTCACACAACCACAAATCAGCACTAAAAAATTGTGCTTTTCTTCCCCATACCCTTTGACCAATACATTTACATGCACATCACTAATTAGATCAATATGGCCATACTGCAAATCATATAAACACGTTCCTCTGCTTAAACACCTAGACTTTTTGGACCAGTTTCATGAGCAGTGTGAGCCCCCTCTTTGGCGACAGTATCCTTTTTAGAATTAGTATTTTCTTATCTCCCAGAAATGTCACAACCCCAATCTCTCTTTGTTTTTTTATTTACCCAAATATGTCTTCTCTTCCTGGGTGTTTTGAATGTATTGTCTGTATTTGGTGTATATTACACTCTTCTTTTACACTCTTGACACATTTGCACATATTGTATTTGGATTGTGGGTTGTCTACTAATGCTACTTTTACAGTTATACACGCTAATGCTACAGTTAGGGTTGTACAGTCTTGTGTTCCAAGAACTAGAATATTTCTAAGGATTGTGGGCTTCAACCTTTGCCAGCATTTCTAAAAATTGTGTTTTAGGAGTGCAGAATGAGTTACGCAGAGAGTAGGCATTTCATCACAGAAACATAGAACGCGCCAATATTACCTAACAGTATCTCGTCAGCTCGTGCTTGGCCCTGTCCATCTTCTTTCCTAGGTTCTGTCCGCTCCGCTTCACTAGCTTCCCATTGGAAACAACAGCTTGCAGACGATTTTGGTTTAGTCTTTGGTTTCTGTGTACTTTACAAGCTAACTGTAAGATTAGATATGTACAAGCTAAAGGTGAGGTTACTGTGTACTTGGGCTAATGGGAAAAAAATCAATCACCCTCAACAGCTTGAATAACAAGCTGGGATTGATTGATTCCTTTCACTTTCTCTAAATTTCATTTTTTACTCTAAGCTAAAGCATGCCATGATGGCCATTGGTTAATGAAGTTTCTGAATTTAAATATGCAGATTTGGATGTGAAATATTTTACTTTGTCTTAGTGATTTGGATGTGATAGCTTTTACTCTTTTTAGTTCTGAATATGACCCAAATTCTTCTGGTGTGATCGGATAAAGGGTTGGCCCTGTTAATTGTCTTTTCATACCTAGTGTTTTATTAGTCTTTACAGTTATTTTATTGTTTTCAAATGTCTTACTCAGGGACAGGAAATTTTTTTTTTTTTTTTTTCCCTCCAACCTTTCTGGCCCAAAGGTCTTGACCACTAGGCTACCCTGCCGCACCTAAATCATGACAAACTCCCTCGTGCGGTGCTAAATACTTTTTTTTCTGAACTAATTGCCTGCTGTTCTACACATTTTGCCCCAAGTCTAAATTTTAAAGCTAATTGCTTGCTACTCAACACTTGGCTGAATTTAATTTTATAGAATGTGCCATTCTACAAATTATGCAGTAAATCTGAGGGTAAAAAAAGTTTGATATACAGTAGACCAGAATAATCCAATCTCAATTATATTTTTTGCTATCCCATAGTGAACTCATTTCCACTTCTACCAATTTCAGACATTTACTATATACTATTTTTATCATTGGCCCCAAGCTCTTTTCAAATTCTTGTTTCCATCTTCCACTTGTATCCTCCCTATACGACCCCCCTATAAGGCCCTATATGAGCCTGTCTTCAGACTGTAGACGGGCCATACAAGAGGAATTTGTAGAAACATTTCAATGATTGCATTCCAATATAAGAAAGTCCATAATCCATCTGTAGTAATAGTGGATTGACTTTTCACAGCATTTACCCCCCAAAATCATAAAACACAATTTCTATTGGTCAACAGCAGTCTACTCTGCTAGCAAATGGAAAAGTGCCAACCTCCCTCTCCTCGGTCGAAGTGATTTAAGACATTATCTCGCACTGGCAGACGGGAACTAACGGAATCCCTCTGTGATTTCCTGGTTGCTATAACTCTACACGGTTCACTCAATATCAGTTCACGTGAGGAAACAAGCGCTGAGTATTGTAGTGTGTGCAACATTTTGTGGCACTTAAAAACATTCTATTCCTTCTCAATTCTGATTGTGAACATACTTTTCAAATGTTTTTTTTGTTTGTTACCTTTTCGGCTTGATTTTTTGTTTTTGCCAAACTCGTTGGGCCCTTGTACAGGCTACACATATGCCAGTGCTTTGTCTCCTGAACCTCCATGTGTTTTCCCTCCATCAGAGATGGCAGCAGAACCTCCAGTGCCAGCGCCTGAGCCTTTCGACAACACCACCTACAAGAACC
>JACXGI010000607.1:25572-37853 GCA_016801175.1 Esox masquinongy
CCACTCCACCCCCCCACCCCCAAGTCCCCATGACCCCAACCATTATTTTCCTAGCTCCCATGTCTCTGATTCTGCTGCTCAAAACACCCAACCCTGTGCGTCTTTCTCTAAATGATTTAACCCTCTCTGTTCATAAAGACGTGCTTGTAATTCTGTTATAAGAAATACAGTATATTATAAATAAACTACACAAAAGGGATCTGAGGCATTGCATTTTTTTTCCTGTTGTGTATGATAGAGGGAAAAGATCTAACGTTTCTTCTTTGCTAGTTTCTGCCTTAGGGGGTAGCATTTGAATAGTGCTGTGCTGTGCAAATGTTTTTAATCTACATTCTATTTTAATGACTCCCAACGCTGACTGTGTCTGTACAGTACACGTAATGACCTAATTATCACAGCAGTCTAATACAGAACACTTCCCATCAGAGGAATGTATCTTATTTGTAATAATACCCACAGATGTAGGGAGGGTATAGGTACCGGTAAAATATTAATATAAAGTGAATGACATGAAATGCAATGTTATAAGGGGGCTTTTCATGTCGCATGAGACCAGATTTTGTCAGGCATGTTACCCGCGGGACGCCTGTATACTAGTGGCGAGGAAAAAACAGGCACACCAACACGTTACGTCTCCTCCCACTTTATAAATATTAATGAACCAAATACCCTGCGTGACCAAACGCGATGACGCAGCGCGACAACTGCGGGTCCCGATTGCTGCAGCCGCTTGTCAGTGTGACGAAGATTGGCACTCAGGTAAGCTGTCACTCAAAATCTTCTTTTTCCGTTCCCTATCAATCAAACAATCTGGGCTGCAAAGAAAAATGCCTAGGGCAAAAGCTCGGAACGTAGGCAGGCCAGTGGAGCTTATTTAGTTGTGATGGACGGGGCCAGGGACGATGGGAAAAATATGTCGGCGTTTTTGGGGAGGGGGAGAAAGATTCTGGAAAAGCAAGGGCGAGAGCTAGAAGCAAGGCCCCAGCTTAACCCTCTTCAGTTCAAGCGCGAGTGGCACATGGGCAGGGGAGGGATAGGCAGCTGTCCTTCGCTTGATTGATTGACTGTTGTGGGCAGGATTTTAAAAATAAAATTAAAGAGACAGATATGAGTAAACAAATGTATGAATAACAAAAATACTATAAATAAATGTATATAGACATTCATAATTCGTGAAATATGGTTTGATATCCACTTTAATCCAGAAATATTTTGTTAGCTTGTTATCCTTGCACGGCTAATTCTGTTAGCTAGCAAACGAGCAAATTCGTATCAAACACCGCTGTAAATATGGCGCTTCTGCTAGGTAGTTTCACTGTGGTGAACTCACGTTTTTAAGGACGCTTCAGTGGGTGTTGCGAATAGATGGAGTGATTCATGTTATACTGCGTACACGTTTTAGAATAGACTGCCATAGAAAACTCCCCATGTATTACTTCGCTAGTTAGCAAACTCGCTAGCTAGCTAAATCGCTGTTTTCGTAAATTAAGTAGCTAGCTTGCTGACTTTTTTTATCTAACGACTTTGTAACTGAACATTAACAAGTAAAAATGTCAATGTAGTTAACGTTCTCTTAAATTCAGTTGTCTCATTAGACTCCTGAATAATCTTACTCGATAGCTTTCTTTCACAGCTAATTCAACCATTGCTCGCTAAACCAAGAAGCTAGCTTTGTTGCCACCAGAAAGCGACGAGATAAGCAAGTCAGTTGAACGTGGTGGGTGTGTGACATCAGTTATGATAGACGGGCATGTTTGATCTTCGTTTCATTGTCAGTTCGCTACATTGTATCACAGGTCAAAAACGCACACAAAGCAGTACTGTACATTTTGTTTGCAATGGAACAAACGCGCAACTTTGTGTTCCTCTAATCACCTCAAGCCTTTGATCTGTAGAGAAATGAGCAAATGTTCTGTTTACTTTGAACACAGCAGTCAAATAGCAGTTTCATTATATTATTTTAATGTTATTATTGCAGTAGAATAGATAAACTCTGTCAAAGCAGTTCAGCATTGCAATAAAAAAAGTCATTAAAATCCTGAAAAGAACATGTAATTATATGGTATTTAGGCTACAACAAGGTTACAATGTTTATACCATTTGTTCTTTCAAGGGAAGTCATTTACATTAACTGCATATGCAACTGAATACATTTTCAGTGAAGCTCAGCAATATATCTCAACCACAACCCTACACCATAAAACAGAATTAATAGCAAAACGTCTTTGCCATTTGAAATGAACTTGCTCTGCGTTAAAATGTCGACTTATCAGGAGGAACACTTAAGGCAAAATGCGTATTTCTCAAAAGTATGTGGGTGTATGTGTCTTTCATAGGTCTGCCAACTCCCTGCGTCCTTATAATGCCTCAGTGTTATCGGCGTCTGCAGTAAACATGATGGCTGCCCAGTCGGCTTCGATAGACAAGTACTCGGAGGGAGAACAGCAGGTGGGTCAGAGTAACACACTCCGTCTGAGGCCAAGCTTTGAGACCTTCTCAAACATGCTTGCGAACTACATGGATGGGTGCCAGGGAAGATTTGAGGGGATAACTAGAAGTTTGGAAATGCTTTCAAATCTGTCACTTGAAAGGCAAGGAAGTACGAAAAACAATTTTTTTGCCCTGCAAAGTAGTTGTAATTCCACATGTTATTTATTGATGTGTAATAGTCTTTTAATGCATTTAGAATATCTGACAGTTACTGTACGTCTGAGGAGATGGGGACGGTGTATCTGTGACACACTTGAGATTTTCCCCGCCAATATATTTTTTTGTGTCAAAGTCGTTGTTGCTCACTCCTTAATGATGCTCCAAGGAGTGAGCAGAGCCTGGCCTATAGCCAGCAGGAGTGGAGGAGCAAGTCGTCTTCCAGTCAGTGACTTTGTCGGATGGTCTAACTAAAGAAGCCAAAACTTGCGGTTGGCCATCAGTGACGGCTAAATATGATACACTACATCTAGCTTAACGTGCTCGTGTCCCCCCCCCCCCGCTCCCTCCGCATCCCAGATGCAGGGAGTGGAGCAGGTGAGCCGCGGTGCTGACCAGGAGCAGAAGTTTGGTGAGGGCTTGACCACTGCCTCCAGTCCGGCTCCGGCTGAACCCGCGACCCCCATGGACGTGGATAAGGCCTCCATATACCGGTACAGCTTCAGTCAACTGGACAGTCTTTGGTGTTGTCAGGGCTTATGAGTGTTACTTACCTAAAATACGTGCGGTGTGGAAAGGGTCACATCTGGCCTCAAACTACTGCGTGTGTGTGCGTGTGCGTGTGTGTGTGTGTTGCAGGCATCCTTTGTTTCCACTCCTGGCCCTGCTCTTTGAGAAGTGTGAACAGTCCACGCAGGGCTCGGACTGCATCACGTCGGCCAGCTTTGACGTGGACATTGCGAACTTCGTCCGCAGCCAGGAAAAAGAGGGCAAGGCGTTCTTCAGCGACGACCCTGACCTCGACAACCTGGTGAGTCCTGGGTTGAAACGGTTGACCCGTCCAACGGGCCAAGTGCCAGCTGCCCCCGCTGATGCCGCTGCCGGCTAATGATGTCATCGGAGTAGAGGCACTCTTTCAGTTGTGGAAGTCAAGTCCATAGGTGAAGCCTGTCGGGTACATAACACATTACCACAGTTGTGACCAGTGGAATAATGAATGAGTTATTGACTGCATTTCCAGATATTTATGCCCAAAAGAGCAAAGCATCCGGTGAACCAGTGCATCAAACTTGGCCTTAGTTAGCATATACAAAGACTTCTCACAAATAGATGTTGGTGTGATCACCTTAATCCACTAATAATCTCCATCAGCCAGGGCTCTATAAAAGCTACTAGTTTGGTTCCATGTGACATCAAAATACTTGAGTGTAACCAGGAGTTTTATTTTGGGAGTGTAGTGCTCTGATGAAAGAAATGTCTCCCTGATAGTTATGGTAATAAAAAAGCTTTGCTGCCCTGTTATTTCTGAGTGCTTTGGAGAAAACAAACCCACCAGGGCAGATTGATTCGAGTCATGGTTACATTATTTCTACCGCTGAAACGGCTTGCTTCCAGTCCAACCAGATCAAAAAGATCTGACCCATATTACAAGCACAACTGTTTTTGATATTCCTGTAATGGTTCGCAGAAACTGCATTTAATTACATTCATGTTGTGGGCCAGTCTAAAACTATTTCTGTTAACCATTTATGTACACTTCAATCATGCCAGGTCATTGACTAAAACATAATATGGATTAGTGACAGCTTCTTCAGGAGATTGAGCAGTGAATGTACTGATGGCCAAACGAGGCTTCGTTAGCATTATTATAGCAGCAGTATATTATGCAGGCAGCACTCAGATTTTCTTTATCAAAATAAAATCCATCATTGAAATTTATAAGGCAATATAGTTAACAATCCAGTCTGTAAACAAGAATATACAAGAACAGTATTGGAACAGACATTAAACATAAAAAGTACAGGCTAAATTGTTAACTATATTGCCTTATACATTTCTATGATGACTTATTTTGAAAAAGAAAATCTGAGTTTGCGCTGTTAGTATAATATTGTGCTGCTAGAAGAACGTGATGAACCCTCGTTTGGCCATCACTGAGTAAATGAGTGATGGATCATTTGCATGTCATTCAGTCTTGATGTTCTTAAAGTGACTGTGCAGTTTTCAGTGTTATGCATCTCAGTAGAAAGAAAATAGTAATTTCAGTGACAGGTGTTCATGTTGACATGAACTAATTATTGGGCTTGGTGCCAACAATTAGCAAACCACAGAGTATATTTATATGATTTAGAAGGACAAAAGCAGACATACAGTGTGCATGCAGAAGACCACTGTGACGGGTGACAATGGCAGCAAGTCAGAACTATCAGCCTTTCTCAGGGCATCCAAGCATTAAGTCCCTTATCAGTCTTTCCTCCTACAGTCTTCAGCCTTGACTGGAACAGATAAATCAGCTTTGTTATGTAGAGTGTAGAGTACTTACAGACACACAGTCCCAATATCAGCTTTTATTATAAAGCAAAGTCACAAACTGGTTTCTAGGATACGCATACTGTGGGAATGTGGGTAATTAAAGTCCTATGTAGGCTATATCTCAATCTAGACAATAACTGGTTGACCTACCTGGTTAAACAACGTTGACAATTAAAACTTGTCCCATTTAAAACCTAAACACTTGCGATGCCAGATGGTGAAGGCCATCCAGGTGCTGAGAATCCACCTGCTGGAGCTGGAGAAGGTGAGCGACCTGTGTAAGGACTTCTGCAGCCGCTACATCGCCTGCCTCAAGACCAAGATGAACAGTGAGACCCTGCTGAGTGGGGAGCCTGGCAGCCCTTACTCACCTGGACAGGCCTTCTCTCCCACCAAGACCCAGGTACGCACACCTGGTCCGCCCTCTGTTACTGCCCAGGTACACACCTGTAGTACGTCTTCCCTCTGTGACCCAGTAAAGCGTGGGTGTGCGTGCGTGTGTGTGCATGCATGTTGCAGACCTCCAGCACTTTCACAGGAACCATGAGTCCCCAGGGGATTGTGGTGCCAGCCTCGGCCCTGCAGCAAGGCAACGTCACGGTCACTACAGTCAATCCCACGCCGGTCATGGCAGGTATGTCACCTTGGCATACAACGAGCACAGGTACCCCCACCCCACACCCACACACCCCTCAACAGAATCGTTAGTGTAGCGGCCGATTTCATTGTCGCCCCCCCCTGCCAGTTCGGAATGGTCTGTTTGCCCCATGACGTGTGTGTCCTCCAGGTGGCGCTGTGTACCAGCCTGTCGCGGTAGTCAACTCCCAGGGACACGTGGTGTCCCAGGCCCTCTCCCCCCAGACCATACGCATACAGAACACGCAGGTAACACGCGGCCTGACATGTGGTGGGTGCTGAGCTGAACCCGCACTGGGCAAAGCTGCAGGGAACCACGGCAACCACCAAACCTGAATCTCTCCGTCCCCAGCTTCAGCTGCAGCTCAACCAGGACCTGAGCTTCTTCAACCACGAGGAGAGCTCACCCAAGAACAAACGAGGCGTCCTACCAAAACAGGCCACCAATGTCATGCGCTCCTGGCTATTCCAGCACATTGGGGTAAGTACCACACAGGCTTTCTCTGTTAGGATACACTTGGATTTTGTGCGTTTGCTGTGTTTTTGGCCAAAAATGGCCGAAAACACCGGCCAGGGACTGTCAATCATGTCTGACTGCTGTTGTGTTGCTCTAGCACCCCTACCCCACTGAAGATGAGAAGAAGCAGATCGCCACCCAAACCAACTTGACCCTCCTCCAGGTCAACAATTGGTGAGTTGTGTGTACCTTAACGAACCGTCATCCAAGAGCCTAAAGTGCCGTAACGGTCAGCCTCAGACCCGGACTTCAATTGCCCTGTATTGATTGGCCCGACCCAGGTTCATAAACGCACGGAGGCGGATTCTTCAGCCCATGTTGGACGCCAGCGCTTCAGAGACGCCCAAAACTAAGAAGAAGAACCCCCAGAACCGGCCACTGCAGCGCTTCTGGCCAGACTCCATCGCCACCGGGATGACCCAACAACAGGTCCAAATGGCCGACGGTACGTACGGCTTCGGGCTCGCGACGGCAGCGATTGGATGATTGATCGAGAGCTGCTCGAGGTGTAGGCGTCACAGTTTTATTATCCTAGCGTACCAGTCACAAGGCTGTCTTGCTGAAGTTACTCTGTCGCGTTACGGGATGTGATAAAGAGAAACAATGTTTCCGGTGGGTTCCGCAGGCACCATGGTGACCATGAGCATGGAGGGCCTCCAAAGCCTGACGTCGGACAGCGCCACGCTGGCAGTGCAGCAGGTGATGATTGGTGGGCACAGCGAGGACGAATCAGGAGACAGCGGGGAGGATGACGAAGATGACGACATGGCTGGGCTGGGCCTGAATAACAGTGACTCTCTGCAGTAGGGGATAAACACACACGTGCACACACGAATAAAAACGACTGTGTTTGCCCTGTTGTAAATAGGGTGGTAGAGATCTTCCAACTAATATACATAGTGTAGGTTATGCAGGCTGATTCGTGTAGTCTTGATAATTCATTGTGTCCACACAGTAGCGTAAAAATCCGATCCTACCACACAATCAGATGCATTTTTATGCTTTGCAGAACATCAGGGTGGCTCAGATCACGTATGCACTGTAGATAGACTGATATTCCGTTGCACATACACTCTCTCTCACACACACACACACACACATGCGCGCGCACGCACTCACTCACTCACTCTCAATCGGGTTACACAGAGCACAAGAACAGGACATAAAGGGAGTACTCCAGTGGCCCCTTCACTGAGCGTGTCGTGTGAGGAGTTTCATTTCAGAAACTGTTTTTTATGACGTAGTCTAAGTAGGCTAGTGCACTTTTTTTGTACATTATTGTGAGCTCCAAAAGACAAAAACAAAGCGTAAAAAAAGTGTTAAACACACCCAGAGATAGGTTTTTAACCCTCTAAATGTTGAACGATTTCTTATTTTCCATTTTAATCTCTTTGAATGCCAACATGTTGAAATTGTCTGTAATGGCTGTGTTAAATCTGCATGACTGTTGAACTAACTAGATGTGTCCACTGATTGACTTACTCCGGGGTTAACACATGGGCCTATGGGCCCAGCCGAGCCCAAGGAAAAAAGAAAAGATGCCTATTTTTATATGCAAACATTACAACTGTGTGTGTTTTTGTTTTGGTGTTCTCGTTTTGTATGGAATATTTATGTACAAATGGTTAGTTATTAAAGTTAGCGGCTCGGTTTTCCAGGGTCCGATTAAGTTTTCTAAATATAACAGATAGCTAAATGAGAAAATACAATGATATGTTAATTGGTTTTAAACATGAAATACAAAAAAGCCTTATGTATGTTCTTTTGTAAAGACATGACTAGTCAAAAGCACAGGAAGCCTAACTGGCAGACGCTAAATACCTATAGTGAAGTTTGTCGAGGGGCGAGGAATGGACTTGACTTTAGAACAGTAATATGCTACATTGTCAATCAAAATTGAGGTTGACATTCAGGAATACTTGATCTTGAACAGTTTGTGGATTGCAGTAACCAGAATTTTTACAGACAAGTCTAGTTTTGCCACAATATGTCGTAAAAAAAAACGCGTTTTATAATTGTAGTGTAGATGCCACTCAAGTGCACAATTCAGTTCACTATGCTTATTACAACACAATCACAGGAAACTGAAATAGAAATGATGGTAGTTAGGCAGATGGATACAAGACAGAGAATCTAAACTTGGATATTTTTTTGCACGCATTAATCTTTATGTACACGTTATTGCATTAAAAGCAGAGCAATTAAAAGCCAGATAGCAGTTGGTCAGATCTTACGGTTTTAACCTAAGGTTGTTTTGTTGATTTGTTTTTTTTAGTTGGACTTGCACCTGGCCGATTTAGGGCCCGGTTTTAAGAATGTTTTCCAAACTCTCCATTATGTAGAGTAAAAGGACAATATTGCTGGGGCGTTTATTAATGGGAAATTTGCAACAATGTACTGTATTCTGTATTTCCCATCTAAATGCTCCTGTGATCAGGGGACTAAGGCTACGTTTCCACAGACAATCCAACTCTGCCCCCCCCCTTGACCAATCAGATGAGCTTTTTAGATCAGTTTAATTTGATCAAACAAAATATGCGTTTACACAGGCAATGCAACGCTAATATTTTGCCCAGTTCCTGACAGAAAAGCTCACCTGGACAAAGTGTAGGTTTGGACTGCCTGTGCGAACAGCTTGGGATCCTAGGAGAGTTTCTGGCTTTGTCAGGTGGGTCCTGGCAGCATTCGCCATCTTCAACATCTGTTGCTTTCTAACTACTGTTGTTCACTTTTCTCTGTTTGCCTTAGAGCTTTCTATTTTGGAATAAACAATGCCTAACCTCACCTACTCAGTGTGCGACTGCCTTCGTTGAGCTTGGGTCTTGATGTGATTTGTGACAGGTCAGCCCCGTACAGATTACGTTAAGTTTGGCCTCCTGGCATCCAACTACACCCGGTCAGTTGATATTAGAGGTCGATATTAACCTTTTACGTGAATGTGTTTGTCTTTATTCCACCGATAAATAATCCATAGAAATGAATAAACCTTTTGCTCATTTGCAGTTACGTAACGTTTCTGTTAGAATTAAATGACTAGAAGTTTCAGCAGCACAATCAACTTTGTGACAGGCCATTTTTGTCAAAAACATTGACAATATATTTTCATTATGGTTTCTTGCCTTGAATCGTTACGAATAATTTTGAATTACCAAATGTGTTGGTAAATTGCAATAGGCCTACGTCACATCACCTTTGGTCTCTTTTATAAAGCCGTTATGCTTCTTTACTGGATCCAACAGCATTTGTGGTGACGTTACAAAGGGAATGGTGCTAATAAGTTTTAAGGTGTCTGTACTCATCTCACTAATCAAAGAATTCATGTTTTGACAACAACAGCTTGTAGTCTAGGGTAACACCCAATAGTTTAGTCTACTTGGTCAGTCATATCCACAATCAATACTAGATCTACGTAGTGCCTTCGGAAAGTATTCAGGAAAACGCTTCACTTTTACCACATTGTGTTAGACGTAATCTATAGTATACACAATAACCCATAATGACAATGCGATTAGAAATTCGTGCCGTTCATTTCAGTTAAAATTAATAACAAATCTTAATTCCAAAGTGTTGAACTGAATACTTAATATTTAGGACGAAGGGCTTGTTATAGTATTCCATTTGTCTTTTACTTTGTGGACGTGTAGCCTATAATGCTATCAGCTTAGGTAGATATGGATTTATTCTAGTTCAGGGGAAGGTCGTTAAAAACAAGAAACTAAGGCTTACTGAGGACCGACACAAAGCTGTTCAGTAAGCAGCTCTTTGAATGAGATGTAAAACTTCCAAGTGTAATTGGAAGTTTTTGTAGTACGTAACCCAGGCAATTCTTTAACGACGTAAAAACAGCTGCACTGGGGTTTTAATAACGGTTTAGAGCTATACGGTCGGTAACATGTTTACAACATCCACTTCCAGTCAGTTTGTCGCAAACCAACTATCCAAGGACAGCGAGAAGTTGAAATACGATTTTTTTAAGCAGACCATCTTGTCAAGTATCTTCATTAGCCTTGAATTATGGAATATTTTTCTGGTTAAATATAAACAATATCTATTTCCACCAAATGCTTATAAACTAACAACTAGAAATAATTGCGCATCTCCATCTGTGTTTATAATGTATGTTAGTCAATGCAGTTTCAGTAATCTGAATTGGATACATCAAATCACTTACCAGATTTAGACATCGCCACTGCATAGGCCTCTGCTTCCCTCTGCTGGAGAAGAACTGTAACCGCAAGATGAGAACGCGTTCTGTAAAACGGTCGCTCTTCTCATCCTACCTACCAGGCCTCTTTGCAGAATAATTGCAACAGCTTAAGCCAGTAAAGACCTGACAACTGTAACGTGCCATCACTGGCTCATGTGCAAATTGTACATAGTCCCATGATTGTACCTGCCCTGCAGTAAAATACAGTCCTACTGCTTTACACGTGGTAATTCAGAGACAACTCAGTAATCACTGTTATTTTTGATAGTGAAATTTGCTATTAACACACTTTATCCTTGCGTTAAATCAGATGGATCAACAGGCTGGTAAACAGGATAATTCTCACCAATCAAACAGTAAAACAAAAAAAATGGCCTCTTTTAAAGGGGTAAGACACACTTAAAACAATGTGCTCCCAGGCACTGTCAAATGCTGTAGAGGCAGGGGCCAGAGAACTGCAACCACTCTAAAATGTCCAGCTATTGATGCAAAGCATGAAAATTTACAATTTATGAATAAAGATACTTTCAGTTCTTTGGCTATAGCAATTTTAAAAACATTAGAAACATTGCAGCTGACCCCACCCTGTGGTTTGCAATGGGGTATGACTGTAGGAGATCAAGGCATTTCTTTAAGAAATCTGAGCATATTTATGCTTTGACAAGAGACTGTAGGAAATTGTTTTTGCTAGAAGAGCAAAAGCCTGGACCACACAAGGGCAAGCAGAAGCACTTCAGTTATTCTTTTCACCCTTCCTCCTAGACTTTCGTTATGTTCACAACAGCAATTTAGTTTCAAACTTACGTAAGTTCATATTACTTAAAATCCAGCAGACTTTTTGATGCAGTTAAAACAAATCCCTCACATGAAGTGTATTGACATAGCAACCAAGGACTAGTTTTAGTCCCGATTTGTTTTTCAACTGGTGCTTCCTCTCATGATTCCATAAATGGCTGAAACAGCACATAACCCACTTTAATCTTAATTGGAAAATTTTGCATAACTAATGGATTTGACACTCATGGGTGCCCAGAACCTTGTGTCCATAGCAGATCACTGGTCATGAAATGGATACATGGGCTGGATTTTATATTCAAATCAGGGGCTATGAACTATATCTACAAAGCCATGCAATTAATAAGTGGGATTTACAGCCACAGAACTTGGCTTTAACTTGCACAATAGTAAGATAATGGAACAGCAGACCATTCATTGCAACAGTGCTAGTCTCTAAAAGGTTGCCCTTTTTGTTTTTTACTGATGACAAAAGCCTTGAGAAGGCTGAGAGATTGAGCTGCTAATTGTTTTAAAGACCATTTCATGCACTGAACAGTCACACGGGGTCTTGAAATACATCAAACCATTTAATGTGACAATTAACCAGATACACCTGAATGGAACGTCAGTTTCTCTGACAAGTCAGCCCTCAAGACATATTCACTTAATACAGTAATTTAACAGTTAACACACATGCGCTTACCAACCTGCTCCTCCGGGCTACCACCCAATTCCATTAGTCCACGGACTGATGACCAGTGTACTAATTGAATCAGGTGTGCCAGTTTAGAGTGAAAACAGAAATGTCATCTTAAAACCAACAAAGCAACTGTAATGAAAGAAATGTACACCAAACTAAAGGTGAGAGATGAGATGTAAACCAAATATACATTAATTAAAGCATTCAGCGAAAGTAGACATTACTTAAAATCCAATGGACACATTAAAAACTAACAGATGTGGTCCAAAGACACCAAGGAACTTCTGCAGCAGGACAATTCCCTGAAGTCCTCAACAGGCCGGGACAAGTGCAATACCGTGAAGTCAAAGGGCATTGCCGCCTATCCCAACCGGCCGAGAAAGGGACTGCTATTCCGAACAAAGGATTTCGAGCCACTGCTGTGATCAGTTTTGCATGGATTTGCACAGCAGTACATTGAAAAGCTGACCGCAAACCAGCAAAAC
>JACXGI010000607.1:37953-106541 GCA_016801175.1 Esox masquinongy
GGGGGGGGGGGGTGATGACGGCTGCCTTCCAGCACGATCAACCGACATCACCGGACAAGACACCGACCGATGGACACACAGGCCACCGTCAGTTTTGCATAGATTTGCACAACTCAATTTCTCTTGTGGTGCAACTATGCAAAACTGGCAGTGATCTGTAAGAAAGCACTTTCTCAAAAAAAACAAACAGACGGGTCCCAGGCCCTTATGCCAGAAGGAGCACTCAGGGCAGTAGGTGCTAGTCTATGTCACTATCTGCACTAGATGCACCTTAGCATAAGCACCGGTTAAAGTCTGCACAAGCAGTGCACAACAGAGCCAGCCACCGTGCCAGTGCAGTGCTTAAAGTGCCTTCACTGCAGTAGGTATCACAAGACTACCTGCACTGTAAGCACTTTGGCACTGCAATGACTTGGCCAGTCCACTGACATGTCTTTCTACAGCTTGACTCCCAGATGAACACTTGTCCTCTTGGCTGCATGAAGTGTAACTTTTTCCATTGTTAGCTGAGACCTTGGACTACAGTTGTACCGTCTCCCCGGGTCTGTTGCGCAGGCAAACAGGTAGCTGATTCAGAGGGTCTGTCATGACAGTATGGTGTCTGAAAAAGGAGAGAACATTGGAACATGAGTCCTGTACTTATGACTCCTGTACCTGTTAAGTCTTAAGTCACTCATGCTAAGAAAGTCTGTTTAATTACTAAAATGCAAACGATTAGGCCGTTATTCTTAACAGAGAAACTAAACCTATGCATCTTCTTCACAATCAGGCAAAGCGATTTTTGACCGAACTACCCATCAAAAATGTTGTAATACAAATCAAATGAACCGATGCTCGTAAAAGTTGGAAGCGTTACTTAGTAGCGTGTTTACAGAACACCTAGCTAGCCACCGATAGGCAATGTCGGCAATAAATCACAAAAGGCAATCTGGACAGACATCAAGCTCAAAAGTGCAATCTATACACATGTGGCCAATTAAACCAATTGTACATAATTGGAATTATTAACATATTCTATTGTATGAAATGCCCAACTCGCGGCCCGCGTCGTGCGAATTGCACATGCGTTCTTCAACTCAATACCCCTCCCCCACGTTCTGCACTAGCTAACATGGCGCCGCTGAGTCCGCAATACCAGCATTTTCAACCATCGTCTGTTGTAGGTAGATTTAACATACAACCAATAACCCATAATCACGTCTTAAAGCCATGGACTACCAGTGTCCGCGGTTTTAAAATATGCCTCGCTAGCTGGCCAAGCGCACCAGCCGCATAATGTAGCCCAAACTTCTCACGAATTAACAGTAAGCTGCAGCATACAAAGCACACGAGATGGTAACGCCAGGCTAATGATAAGTGTCGCGTTAAGACCTACTTGCCTTCTAATTTTGCAGAGGTAAATTAGAGGTTTAAGGTATGTTACACAATGTGTGAACTTGAGTTACCAAACATAAGGATGCGAATCTCAAAACGGCCAAACATTAGCAAGCTAAGGTAGCACCCCCGGCCTTCAACTCTGCGCACATTTTTCAACATTGTTGATATGATACACTGCATGGTAGGGACACTCAACACAAGTGAAAAACTTTGCACAACCTTCCGAAAATGATATTTCGTTGGCTTTCCGCTCTTTGGTTACCATAACAGTCACTGACAAAGTAATTTGGCCATCTAGCTAAGCGCTATCTAGCATAGCTTGGCAACCTAGCAGAAGCGCGCGGCCTGCAGCTCCATGTGTTACTGCTTTGTTCTGGGGGCACTTTAACGCACACCACTGAACACAGAGTACCTTAAACTTAATTTCTCATCTGGGCACAAAATGTATGCCTACATGAACACAATTAAAATAACAAAATCAAGCATTACCAGAAGTAGCGCACACTCCCACTAGCTACACACTAGTTGAAGCACTGCAGACGCAGTAGCGCACGCTTTTCAAATCTCCCTCATTCTCAGAACTATGGAGGGGCCATGCGCCTCTTTACGTGATAGCATGGTTTTAAATATAATACACTCGCTTTAAATTACACATTCCACATATGAATTTAGTAAATCCATGATAATAAAAATGGAAGAACAAGGAAGGAGTAACTTCGACAGCTGCTTCCTACCAAAAGGCTAACAACAGGTTTCTTGTCAATAACATGCGCGTAAGACACTCGGCTCTGAAATCCACCATCTTCACTCACTTGTGCACACTTACCGTTCACTGTCACTGCTCCAGGCATATCTACGAAACTAAACCATAACTTCTAAATCGCATAGTAGCTAGGCGAAATCACAAAATTTGCATCGCCACATGCTGCTATTTTGATTCGCCAGGAGTTGGTGAATCGTAGTAAAATTGCGAAAGTGGCGCGAACGTACCCCGCTTTTAACCATGTGGTGAATGAAGGGCGGCTCCCGCCGTCGAACGTAAATATCTACAACCCCAACTCCTTCATTAGCATAAATAAACTACTTCCGATTTACACAATCCAAAACACCAGTTAGTTTACTACAATGGAAATGTTGACCACGAGCTCTCTTTTTGTTCGAAGTTCTATGATCGTGTATGATCGATTAGTTACGAATATACCAATAATAGATACCTTGCAAAATTGTAGTTCAAGCAATCAGTGCCTCTCATCGTGAATGTTTGATTGATCCTTAATAAACTTCGATAATATATATTTTTTTTTTCTGAGATGATGTTTATTACGTAATTAGAAATCATCATGACCATTTAGGCTAATGAATACAATATATTCTAAGTAAGTGAGATTTACATGCCTTTTTAAAATCTTGAGTAGGCTAGTAACAATTACTGTTGGTAGATATTTAATACTTTATTACTTTTAATTAACATCATCTTTTACAACTGTTTATAACGAGGACATGTGCCACAGACTTAAAACAGCATTTAGTTATTAAGGATAATTAATGATAACAAACATTTTTGTTATTATTATATTATTATCATACATTTTATAACACTTTTATGTAATCTTTATTTTATTTCACTAGCCTTGTCGAGAAGGATACTGTAAATATGAGTTTCATTTTGTGGTTTGACTTAAATTGTTGTATTGTTTCCAACCAAAAGTGAGATATCTGGTTTCATGCTGTTTTGCTCATTAGTTCAGGGTTCTTCAAACCTGTGTCTTTAGAACCATATCCTTTAAGTTTTTACTTTAACCTGAATCTACCCTAACCTCATATTAGTAATTAACCATTTTTTATTTCACCAGGATGGCCAAGAACACATTCTTGTTTTCAGCAATGCAATGGTTGATCAGCTGAATTCGTTTTTCAGCTGGGAATACTGAGAAACACTACAGGAGGGCAGCTCTTCAGGATTAAGGTCAAGGAGAAACACTACAGGAGGGCAGCTCTTCAGGATTAAGGTCAAGGAGAAACACTACAGGAGGGCAGCTCTTCAGGATTAAGGTCAAGGAGAAAACCTACAGGAGGGCAGCTATTCAGGATTAAGGTCAAGGAGAAACACTACAGGAGGGCAACTCTTCAGGATTAAGGTCAAGGAGAAAACCTACAGGAGGGCAGCTCTTCAGGATTAAGGTCAAGGAGAAAACCTACAGGAGGGTAGCTCTTCAGGATTAAGGTAAAGGAGAAAACCTACAGGAGGGTAGCTGTTCAAAAACATGGTTGGTGTGAAAACCTACTGGAGAGTTGCTGTTCAGGGAACAGGGGGGAGAGCCCTACATTACACTCACTACTAAAGCTAGTACTACTAGAAATATGACTTCTAACTAGTGACGGGAACCACTTTAACTTCCTCCTATTTGCCAGACCACCTGTAGTAAAGACCACCAATGGTATTTTTTTGAACATTTTATCATTATTTAACTAAGCTAATTAAGAACAGCCACAACCTGGGGGGAATGTTACTGGGGGAGGAGAAAATAATCTGTCCTGCTCAGGGAAAAACCTTTTTCACATTTTTGTCACTGTAATCGTCAGCTCCCAGTTTTTAGTCTTATGATTTGAGTGACTGTAACTCCATTAGGTGGTACACCATGACTGTGTGGAATGATATTATACTGTGTTGCTAGTTGTGTGATCATGTGCAACCCACACTCATTCGTTGGCTCTCCCTATGACATAATAAATGTTCAAAGAAACATTTGGGTTTGCAGATATTTGATATAGGATCAATCAGGGCTTGCCTTTTGGAACCCTTTTTTCTTCCAAATAGTACATACATAATCTATTGTGTGAGTAACACAAATTTTTCCTCCAGTATGGCTTTGTTTCTTAGACTCTCCTTTTTTGCATTATTCATACAGTTCCTGGCAACTTCTGAGCCAAGGATAAATTGGATGTAAAACAATCAGGATTTTACTAGTAAGTATCAATTTAATGATCAAAGGCCTTATTGTCAATGCATTGATTTCAAGAACCTTGATGGTACAAATTCTGTATTATCCATCAATTAAACATGGTGTACATATGGAGCTTAAACTGTTTTTTTTATATGAAATTATTAAAGGATTGGTTTGTTATTTTACAACTTAATGTTGGATAATTGCTTATCCTAAAAGTAGGCTACAGACCATCGCTAATGTAAAATCAATGCAAAAAAAAATCACCTAAAAATATCTCTATGTTTCATTACTTAAAGGTGATTAGACCATCACTTCCATTAACGTTTAGCTTGCAGCCGCTAAAGTTAGCTGAACTTGTTTTTTTTTTTTTAAACCGATCCTGGAATGACATTTTGTCAAGTCCTTTAAATGTACTAGAATCACACATTTGACATAGCAGATTTAATTAATAATAAAAACAATGATTTGGATATATTTTTTAAGAAATCAAGACTTATTTCAACGTAGATCCACGAGCGATTCCATCTCCACAGTGTGAGGGCTAGTAATGGAATCACTGAAGTAGCAATGCCTCTCTTCTAAAATGGCAGTTGCCGAAACTCCTCCCACCGTGGGGCCACAGGAGTGTCCCCTCCATAAAAGCAATGCTTGGAATTGTCTTGCTTTGTGACCTGAGGTCAGGCCAACTCACCTCTCACCTCGAGCCCCATTCATGTGTTAAATATTCACACAAGGGAAGCAAAAACACAGAGGTCCTTCCTCTCAAAGCCACATGACAACAGATGAAGCGTCACCAAAAATTCAGTGTTGCGGCATACTTGTGTAATGTCAAAACTAATTAAATTGAATGTATCTGACACGTTGAATGTTACGCTGAGTTAATGTGAATTTAAAATAATATATTCCATCAGTTTTCAACAGAGATAAACAACCCTTCTGGCTTCTCCTCAAATTGTTTGTGCATTATTAATAGAAATAAAACCTTTTCCAAGTTACTGATATCAACAATTGTGAATGCAAATATGTAAACGACATTGAACTTCTGCATTACAATTCATGTATCCGATAATAGTGCATTGATCCCACTCCTGATCACTGGAATACAGTTCGAAATCTATTGCATTTGTCTTGACAACAATAATAGAAAATGGAAGTAAAAGCACAAAAAATTAATTTGGTAAAATAATAACAAATGTGGATACAAGTTCTTCCAAGATGAAACCTCATCCTATTTGGTGAACAAAACAGGGCACCATGGCACACATAATTACATGGCTCCCTGCAGTTGCGTCCCCATAGCAACAAGCTACAAACAAGCTTTTTCTGAGAATTTCCATCCCAGACACCTCGGGAACAGACACTGTGAAGGAGCTGCGACCATAGAGTTTCTAAACCAGTCTTCGTCATTTCCTAGGAGCCAGTGATTTTCCACCACATTTGTTGCTGGACAGTTTGTATGTAGGTGCAAGAGTTCAACAATACCTTTTGCTAGTGTTTCTATACAGGGTTCAGGTGCTCAAGCAGTAGAACAATGTACTCAGTTCCCATCAATTCTTGCCCAAGTCAAGCACCCGCCACAGGTTCAAGATGCCCCTATCCTGTCACATTCCCCATAATATTTAGCACAGCAGTAGCATTGCATTGTGTACCTTTCTTAAGGGTTTTGTTTCATGCATTCATTAAAAAAAAGAATATGGCAGAACAATTCAAACATGAAAACTGGGTGTTTGGTTTGGGATGAGTCAATACGTTACTATGAAAAGGTTCTAAATGCTTGTATTCATTTTGATTTTGGAGCACAGAAGCTCTCTCTGATGTGAAAATCTTCACCTGGTGACATTCAGAGAGGTGCTCGAAACCACCGATATATAGGCATGCAAATATGCAATGTGCGTGATAATAAAACAATCATGCGTTGATGCTCCTTCCCCTTGCCTGACAACTTCAACTGATGTTTTTCACTGTACCACTGTCCGCTACATATTTCAGTCAGAAACTCCTTTCATGGCTCTCACTTGAATTATGTGAAAACGATGAGTGTTGTGCAAAACATCATCAATGATTATTAATCTTTAATTTGTCGAAACCAATTACATTTTCAAAATGTCACTTAACTGTATTATGGCTCTGGCCCAATGCATCAGTTTCTAGGACCAATCAGACAGGACCACTCAGTTTCTAGGACCAATCAGACAGAACCAGTCGGTTTCTAGGAACAATCAGACAGAACCAGTTGATTTCTAGGACCAATCAGACAGAACCAGTCAGTTTCTAAGACCAATCACACAGACACAGTCTGTTTCTGGGATCAATCAGACAGAACCAATCGGTTTCCAAGACCAATCAGGCAGAACCAGTACGTTTCTGGGACCAATCAGATCCAGACTCCTTGATGAAGAAACAAACATCTATGGGCACAGTGTAACGTTTGGCAGGAGGGAGGTGGCTAAGGTAGCCAGGCAACAGTCCTCTTAATGATGCCCTGCTGTCATTCTGCACTAGTACATGTTAAAAGATATCGACTATGCAACCCATGGATGAGACATCATACCATTTACCCTCTGACCCTAGGAGACTTTCTCACACTGAAAGTGAATATACGTTCCCCAGACTTAGCATGTAGGCTACTATATATGTCCGCCCCAAGCTCCCACATATTATATTTAAATGTCTGGCTCCAGAACCTCTCTGGCTCGTGCCTAGAATCATAAATATTCAAGCACGGGTCTCAACTACCAAGGGGCCAGGTGTGCCCAGGTAACAAGGATATCTATTTTATTTGTCAAATTTGTATTGTTGTTGGTGTTGTGTAGTATGTTTTTTAGTCAAATATATTTTTTTTATTATTAAATATATATTTTTTGTTTTGTGTGGTCAAGCAGGAACCGGCAAGTAAGAATTTTATGGTACAGTTTGCCTTGTACACTCTACGCTTATGAATATTTAAACTTGATTGTGGCTGGTACATTTCTCCTGGATTCATTATTTACTGTAAAATAAAATAAAATATTAAAAATACAAAACTCTCCAACCCCAGAATTAATACTTGGTGGAAGCAGATTAACCGCTGTGTGTCTGCAGGGATAGGTCTCCGCCATTCTCCTTTACAAAACAATTCTAGCTCTGTCAAATTCCTTGTGGAGCATTGATGGAAAATAATCTCTGAAAAAACAAAATTGTTATGAGTCTGGAATCTGACTGGGCCTCACTGCATAGTTTTGGCTGTCCCAGGTTCCACTTTCTTGCAGAGGGCAGCAGGTTTTCTGCTAGGTCATTTCTGCACATTGCTCCATTTATTTTCCCTTCTAAACCTTACAAGTGCCCCAGTCCGTTTAATGAGAAGCATCCCCATTACTTGAAGCTGCCACCACCATGCTTCACAGTAGGAATGGTGTTCATGCAACACTTTGCTTTTAGGTCAAAAAGTTCCATTTTGGTTTTTTTCAGACTCCAAAATGTTTTTTTGACCTACTTTAAACAGGATCCAAGTAGGACTTTTCTGAGTAATTTGTGGAGTTCTTCTAATATTGCGGTCCCAAGCACACTCTGATCAGTGTTGCCATGAAAGCCTGTAGCTCTGTCAGGTTTGCCATTGGCCTTGTTAGCAGCACTGGTCAGTCTACTACTTCATCTATATTGAAAATCCCAATTTAGAAGGGATATTCAAAGCTTTTAAAATACGTTTTATACTCCTTCCCTGGTTTGTGTCTGTAGTGTATACATGTGGAGTTTGGTGTGAGAATGAGTAGGGAAAAAAGGAATTATTGAAATGTATAAACTGTAAAGCACTGACACAACTAAACGTGCAAAAAAGGGGTGCAGACTTTCTGTAGGCGCTGTAAATAGTGTGAATGTTTCTCTCAGAGCAGGTCTTGCGCTATGCTTCGATGTCGCCAGTAGAGGGCACCCTACACATGCGAATAGGACGGCTGTATTGTGATTTACAACCCAGATATGCTTGTATTGTTAAACAATACAATCAGCTTCTGAGACCAATCAGGACTGGAATGTGGAGACTTTTCGGTTTTAGTAATCCAGTTTTAATAATCCTCAACATACAGTAATACTTTCTAAAGTAAGAGAAGTAGGTCTAATTTTAAATAATTGGAAATATAGTATAAGGTTATGGATAGGATATTATTTAAAAAATACCCAAATACACAAAAAATAATAAATAACAAGTGTATATATATATATATATATATATATATACATTAAATATATATTAATCAGATTTGGATTCAAGTGTGTGTGTGTATATATATATATATATATTACACTTGAATCCAAATCTGATTAATATATATTTAATCTTCAATAGTACAAAATAGAGGTGCAGTGAAAATCCTGTTGATGCTAACAAACTCAGTAATTAGTTTAACTCCCCATACACTGAATTAATATAAAAAATACAGTATACTCAAGCCATATTAATATTTTTTTCTATTACAGAAAAAAAAGTGTTAAAATAACATTACCCAACCTTTCCTCTCCACTACAAATCTAAAAAACAGATCAAAGTAAATTCACAGTTGGGCTCTTTCAAGTCAACGTCACGCCTGCAGCTAGAGATTTCACAGTGCTGGAGTATGCAGGAAGCATGCTTTTGAAGTGGAGATGACTCAGTTCCTCATTTAGCGCCATCTTCTTTGGATTCATGTGCAACTCATGCGACGGCCATGGCCAAACAAACCCAATAACTCTGGATAGCGAAAACATTGTCTCTGTCATTGTTGTTTTGTCAGCAGTACCCTCGCGAAAAAAACATTGTCTTTGTCATTGTTGTTTTGTCAGCAGTACCCTTGCGAAAAAAACATTGTCTTCTGTCATTGTTATTTTGTCAGCAGTACCCTCACGAAAAAAAACAATGTCTCTGTCATTGTTGTTTTGTCAGCAGCACCCTCGCGAAAAAAACATTGTCTTCTGTCATTGTTGTTTTGTCAGCAGTACCCTCGCGAAAAAAACATTGTCTCTGTCATTGTTGTTTTGACAGCAGTACCCTCGTGAAAAAAAACATTGTCTGTCATTGTTGTTTTGTCAGCAGTACCCTCCCGAAAGAGACATTGTCTCTGTCATTGTTGTTTTGACAGCAGTACCCTCATGAAAAAAAACATTGTCTCTCTCATTGTTGTTTTGTCAGCAGTATCCCAACGAAAAAATAATTGTAGTCAGAGTGCAGTGGAACTTCAGTATGCTGTAAATATTGCACACAAAATATTGACTGCGGTAATTTTGCAGTGTGACTGCAGTTTTTCTTCAATTACTACATCCAAAATACAATAGTAATGCAGTTTTTTGTACTTTCAATGCAGTTTCAAAACTGCAGTTTTTTTGAAAGGGTATTAGACTTTTGGGTTTGAGGTTGGTGCTTGAATGAATTTAACACCACCGTAGCAACGCTTACACAGTGTCTTCATTGATAATATTCATCCCGTGCCCACACACTGACCATAGGAAAAAGAGCTACTGTGTAAACACTGCAATGCAGATTTGATTGACTAGAACGCTAAATAGGTTTGCAGTGGGTGGGGTTCGGCTTTAAAATGGCATGTCATTGTGGACACAATCCGGTAGAATACGAAGAAAGGCAGATTGTGACGTTGGGTGATTAAGGTAGCCGATGGCTTATTGTTATCAACAAAGTCCTAGTACACGGATTCAAGGGTCAAGTGCGTGTTTGTCACATGATACAGAGGACACACATCAGCCAAGGTCAAACACTAAGGGACCACGATGACTGGGAGTGAAATGCTAACCTGGAATCGATCTGAAATTACATTTGATTTATAAAGAGCCATTTCTGAAACAGGCTACCAGTTAATGGAAGAGATGGTGATGGAGTGAATGCTCTTTCTCTCTTCCTCTCTCTCCCTCTCCCTCTCTCTCAGTAATCCACTTCTCATTTGCATTTCAATTCTCTTGCTTTTTTGCTCAGCCACAAAGTTAATCCAGTGCCGGCTTGAACATGGCCTGAGCGTGCAGCAGCAATTCCACGAGGCCTCTCCAAGCAGCCGCGTTGCCGCCCCAAATGACAGTTCACACTTTGAATCTCTGCGACAACCGCTCTGAACCCGTCACCCGTCACCTTGTCACACACCCATCGGGTCCTTCAGAAACAAAGCGTTTGCCGTTCATATCCTCAGTCGACTCAAACCTGAAAGCCCCGGCACGTATCTACTCATAATAATCATTAATTAATAATGACTAGGAGGCATCCATCACTCTGAAAGCCTGGGGGGGGGGGCAGCTGGCTGCAGGACGTGACACGTATTTCTTTTAAATGACGACCGACAAAAGACCCCGGTTCGTCGTCAACGACTTTGGGACACGGGCGTAACGGTATTAGCTATCCTTGGCCAGTGCCTTCCCCTCCGTAACACCATTTCCTGTCCCCTAAGTGGCATTAAGCCAGGAGTGTGGATCCATGCATTTAACATTCCACTGGGCGCCTCTCCTGAACCAACCGCTTCGGGGACATTACAATGTGGGAGTGTTTAGCATTCTTCACTTGTGAGGCCGGCGAGTGCTGATAGAACCATCCTTTACCTAGACTAAACCCACATTTGCAGACATTAAATGGGCACAATTTCCACATGGTCTTTTCAAACCTCCTTGCCCTCTGTATATATGGATAGGGCTCTTACTCCTCGTCTGCCCAGTGTAATAAGAGACACTTGCATGTTTTAGTCCCCCAGTATGGGAAGTCACTCCGAGGCAATGAAAAAAAAGAGAACACTTAAAACAGTGTGTGTTCTGTCTGTCGGATTACAGTGAAACGCACTGTGGGGGCATTTTCCTTGTGCTGCTGACTATGGAACAGTGGTCGGGGAGGTGACAGAGAGCCTGAGTATGAACACCACCGAGCTGATACACGCCTGACTGGTCTCCACCGGAGCGTGGTGGTCATGCATGTACAAAAACACCGTCCACCTGCGAGAGGGCCTTCGCATTCCGCTGGGTTATCCTCCTTCTCGCCGTGTAATCACGGCGAAGGGGTCCATGTGAATATCTAAGTCATTCCGCGTCGAATGGGCCGAAACCACCACTAGGTGTCAGACTCACAGTGTTGTGTAGACGCACACAGGCTAACGTCGAGGTGCTTCACAAAAAAAAGCAACAACCAAAGAGGGAATGACGCGATCACTATGTATTCAGACACTGTCGACAGCCGAGTGGTTTGGCAGCTAACAAACGGCGGCAATGGCACAAACAAACTGGCCGATTAATAGGCGCCGTGGCGCAAGAAATGATTTGAACAATGACTCATAGAGCTTATTAATAGCTAATGTAAAGAGCTGTTTCGTTTAAATTTTAAACAATGCAGGCTTACGGTGTACACGTCGAGCCCCACGACGTCCGTGTGAGTCAGTTTCAAACTGGCAGTGGAACAAGCATCCAACTCACCGTTGCGTAACAGTGCTGATGTGAGGACTCACCGTTTCGTCACAGTGATCATTAGGACTCCGAACGGGATCTATGTCAGCACAGCAGACAGGCCAGGGACTGTGCGGAGTGGCAGGGCAGGAGTGCAGAGCACGGCACATGTGCCTCTTCTCCTGGTCCCTCCTCACTGACACTTACTGAGATGCACTCATGCCGTCAATGAGCACTATTATGAGTGACTGTGTGTTGCGTTGTTTTATGCCTTGGCCAGGTCGTTGTTGCGAGTGAGAATTGGTCCTGTTCAAAATAAAGGTTAATTAAATACAATTAAATTAGTATGAATGTGAACCGTACTGCCCCCTGTGTCAACTCCTGCCAATGTAGCCTACAGGGAGACAAAGAAATGTCAGACGTAGGTCAGCTGTGCATGCCTACCAAACTATACTGCGTTTTTATCCGTCCACAACATCCCGAAGCATCAGGACCCCAGCAGTAAGCATGCTGCTAGGCAAAATGTATTTTGTGATCTTACTCTGTAAGATCCGCAGGACACACGCCGTGATACAGATATTTGATGAAAGAGCTCTGGAAAGTTAAGATCTTTCCAATGTTCCAACTTTACATTGTGAATAATTCATGCACTAGTATAGTACATTCACAGCGCCCTGACCTTGGAAAACAGTGTTCACTGCTGAAAATTACTGTACGACACACCATTTCATGAATGTTGCGAGAGGGGGAAAAACCATGTTAAAAAGTCCGTGGCTCTCTGGAGATGCCGTATTGCTCGCATGACGGCCAGACACAGCATAAACATATACATGACATGTCCCGCAAGGTCCCTCAGCGGTGAATTACATCCGATGTGAGTCCAGTGGTGAGTCAGGACAGTAGCATCGGACAGATCCGGCTATGAGACACGTAATGCCACTAAGTGTGAGGAGTGTGTCAACTGAAACCTTTTTCCTACAGATGGCTACTGAGTCACTTGACTGTGGAAAGAGACATGGTGAAAATGGTGGAACTCATTCCCGAGGAGCGATGCATTGTGGGGCCTCTCCCCCGATCAGAACTGTTTTTTTCTCCATAATTTCTGTCTTGGTGGTTTAGCACTTCTCAACTCATCCTGCTGTTGATTAAGCTCCATCCCTGCTTTAAGCCGTACTGCTTAATTATAAATCTCATACTTTCTTTCACAACTCGTATATTTGAAATGCTGTGGTGAATATTTGATGTTGTGGTCCTCCTGTGGCGTGGCGAAACACGATCATCTGCTCACTGGGGACCGGCTCAATGACATACATTCACAATAAATTTGATTAATGCATGCGTGAATGCATTGCGTTCAAACATTGATGGTGTCGGAGGGAGTCAGCGATTGATGCAAATGAAATACATTTGAGGACTAGTGCTGAGCACATGAAGCTCGGTACGCTGAGATTTGGGACTGATACGTTGTACCTTCTGGCCCAAGTTCATTACTATCGTATGTGAGGCTTAACAGTTTCATGCAAAAACACAATGAAAGCACTACCATTCGAAGCTTGATTCAAACACATTTTTCCTGTCTTGTTACAAACATTTTGGGACACTGGCGGTTTCTGTGTAAAAAATATTAAGAGCAAATGGCACAAACCGTTATACATTTCAGTAATTCCACGTAATTCTGGTCCAGTTACAAAATGATATTGTATGAGAAAATCTACCAGAAGTCGGATAGGTTGCTATAGCAACCGCTCAACCTCTCTCTCGCTCTCTCCCTTTCTCTACTGTTTTTTTCTGTATGTTGCTGTTTCCTTTTGTGAGTAGCCAATGGCTAATAGTTTAACTATGTTATTATGACCAATGGGAACATTAGCCAATGGCTAGGGGAAGAGTTTAACTATTGCATTATGACCAATGGGAACATTCTGCCTGTGTAAGAATGGCTTCAAAATGTGGTGGATTGAGGTGGGAAAAACGTAGTTGAACCAGCATTTTGGCATACGGTATACGCAGCCTACTGCTGTCAGAAGTCATAACACAAATCAAATCCAATATTATTTTTAACCTTAATTAGAGTTGTGATATGAGATTTAATCATCTTAAGCACCGCTTGACTTGGGGTAAAATGAGTGCAAGAACTGACAAATCGCACATTAGACTATGTTCATCAAAATGTACGTGTTAATAAGGCCTGCATAAAAAAGGAACCGGAATGCTGTTTGCCTAAAATTGGAAGTAGGCCTACCGAAACGCCGTTTCGGACCGTTCCGGCTCTAGTCAAGCACTGATCTTAAGATAAATCAGTGCTTGACTTGAGCCGGAACGGTCCAGAATTGCGTACCGGTAGGCCTACTTCTAATTTTGGCCAGCGTTCCGGTTCCTTTTTTAGGCAAAAGAGATGTCTGGGTAGGCTACTTTAATGGAACAAGCCTTATTAACACATACATTTTGATGAACGTTGACGAATGTGCGATTTGTCTTTTTCTGCACTTATTTCATTCCAAGTCAAACGCTGAATATCATGATGTGGTTTATTTCATGGCTTATTTGCAAACTTCATAAACATTTCTATGTCCACGAAGTTGTGTTAAATTATACATTTCTGAATTAAAACGTCTATAAAAATTCATGAACACCTCTACTCAAACTGAGGTAAGATACCCTCAATTATTTACAAACATTCCAAAATATAAAATACAGACCCTGAATAATTTATGACTTGTCCTTATGCATTCCTTTGTATTCAGGTGCGTTGTAAAACATATTGGGGCGATTGACTTCCCAAATCTCACGAGAAGCACCTGAGTCACACAGCGAATTCATTATCCCTCACAGTAACCTGACATACAATATGCTTGAATGCAGGTGCGGATAAACCTCCGGCGAGGCACTTGGTTGTATGAAGTCTGGCGTTGCGTGCTCCACTCGGAAACAAAGCAGGGATGGGGAATGAGGCTCGCCGTTTTGATGTGAGGCTGACTGATCTCACACCCGATTCTTTACGAAGTCGTATAAAACTGATTCCAACTGCACGTATCACGTACTACGGTTGTGAGGAAACAACCATGTGACTAACAGCCTCCAAGTAGGGCAACTGTCTTATGGCTTTTTGTGGTGCTCATTTCATGATATATTCATTTAAATGCAGTGAGCAACAACACAAAAAAATACAGAAAATCACGTTGGAGTTTGTGCAGTTGTTATCTGCCACGGTACACAGCCCGAAGCAGAAAGTGCTACAGAGCGTCTGTGTAATGAGGAAAGATAGGAATGGTCAAATGTATTCAGCGCTGAGGCATCGGGTTACAACTCTTTGAAGTAGTGCATTTGGAATGTTAATCAAGCACACGACCTATTTGCTTCTGTAGTTTATGGAAATGCGGCATGTCCTTGTCGCCCACTGTCCCTCGTGACCTAAAAACACTATTAGGACGACACGTTTCATTAAAATGAGAGCGGTTGGCGTGATGGTGCCAGTCGAGACCCGGGAGATGCCTGACAACCCACAAGGACCACAGCTCCTATAAGGACAATAGAACCAATGACAGAAGCCCAGTCAGGTGCAAAGTAACACTGCAGACAAGACAACGTTCAGAAGCCTTGTTGCGGGGAGTTCCCTGAGTTTCAGGAGACAGTTGCCAAACACCCCCTCCCCCATGCCATCCCTCCCCCACCTTTCCATCTGTCTAAACCCCCTTGTACCTTTACAGTAACCCCCATGACAACACACACTCTGAAGAGAAAGAGAAACATGAAAAATAGGCTTTTTTCGGAAACCAACCCCTACCCCCTCAGCCTAAATGTCACGAGAGCATCCCCGGAACCATCTCTGGAAGCTCTATCTGTTCTGACGGGCGAATCAAAGACAAAGCTCCATCTGACAGAGTCACAAGCACGCCGGGTCGGGAATGCAGTCACCGAGTGCTTAGTGTTATATTGTCACAAAGCATCGGACATTGTATTCAAAACTAACCAGATGGCAAGAAAGGACTACAGCTAATTTAATGTGTAAATCTGCATATACACAGAATGAGCACTATTACCGACTAAGTAGAAAATAAGTTGCGTAATCTGCTAACACAGTGAAATTGGCAGAGCTTAGTGACGGCGACAACCCAGATAGAGGAGTGAGGATTTATTCTCCACTGTAGTAGGACTGGCTGAAACACATTACTTGCTCTGTAATCCTCTAAGATGCAAACTGCTTCCTGTTGTTGGGCTTCGATAGGTGCCAAGATTTCCCATCCGCTCATCCTGTCACATTTTCCGGTAAATGCAACAACGATAATCCCGCGTGATCTCCGTCGCTCTGTTCAGTGTCACCCTGAATTACAGGCCAACAAGCCTGATTATGGAGAGGACAGCGCTCACTCCGGGCCAAGACACGGAGAAGGCACCTGCCCTTGGGAACAGGGAACAAATCACGGCCTTGGGAACCATCTAAATGGCGTTGCTATTAGATGTAAAATGTGGCGAATTCTCACTTGGAAACGAAGGACAGGCCCGTTGAATGACAGGCTACGCAGACAGGAAAACACTGAAAGAACATCATACTGACTTTGTAGCCTGAAATACCCAAATTACTTCTAACATCAAAAGCCCCGCATGAAGGCCCAGCGGGATATTTGGGCTTTCACAAACCTATTTTTTGACACTAGACATCAAGCGAAGTTCATGTGTTGTTTGAAAAATATAACTTGGAGAGGATGAGGGGGGATTTTGTCACCCCACCCCTCCTGCTAGCAGTCATAAGCCAGGATGAGCACCTATAAATATCACCGTGCCTCCCACCCGCTGTTTCCAGCTGTGGCAAATGTGCTGGCAAGGTGTTCGTTGACGTTCCGAGTCCCTACCAGACTTGCCAAGACGGTAATTAGCATTCCCCGCCAACATCTTAAATGCATAAAAAGACGAATAGTCATGAAAGTACACATGTAAAAAGTGCTCATGTAAAATAACGTCAAATATGCATTGTATAGGTGCACGCACACAAACAGGCGCACACTAGCGCGCGCACACACCTTAATATGACTGCATGTTCAATCATAATTCCATGAATTATTGTTGAAGAAGTGTACTGTCAGTGAATTATGTAAAGGTTTTTTTGTACTAAAATGTTGAGAGGATAGGAGTGCTGCCACATTGGCTGTAGTCCTTGAGGCATGCATGAATAGACTCTGAGTCAATAATTTATGCACACAGACACACTCATGAATAGATGCACGCGCACGCCCACGTACACACACACAGGGACAATGCTGTACTGAGGAACGGAAAAAATACAGAACAGGCCCATATTGGGGGACATCCACTGGGGAACATATTGGGGGACATCCACAGGGGACCATATTGGGGGACATCCACAGGGGAGAGGTGGATGCAGCCAGAGGTAACATTACCTTCATACTAGTGAGAATAGACTCTACACACCCCACGTCAACGAGGGGGATCACACATTTCACCGCTGTATTGAGCATGAGTCCTTGTAAAAATAAAATTTAAAAAAAATAAGACGATTTTCTATATTTCTCCTTAGGCGAACACTCGTAGTCATATGCTGTCCTCTCAGTGGCTGACATATCTCCTCAAGCTTACATAATGTAGATATGCCCTAATTCCTCTCTCCAGAGCGATACTGGGATCTTCAAGGACTAAGCAACAAAACACCAGCCATATGCCAAACAGATGAGTCAAGACTATGTTATACTGGATGATGGGGTGACACAAAGTTACACATGGCTTCAGAGGCATTTAAAAAAACAAACATTTCCAATCCCCCATCCTTAATTTGAGCAGATATAGTTCGAACTCCAAAAAGCAGAGCAAATGCCTTTCATTCAAACATTAAACATGCAAGTTCGGCTTTTATCAATGGACTTCATTAGACTCGTTATCAAAAAGGAAAAATATTTTAAATGCATGAATTATAATGTATATAACTTTCAGTTCATAATTGGAAGTAACTGCAAATCAGTCCACATAATAATAGTTTTTGATACATCTATTCATGGGCAGAAATTATGTACTGCTGTGCTTGTCTATGTCAGAAAATTTAAGGTTTCCATGGATACTATGACTGAGGGAACCCGTCTCCTCTAAGAGTAGAGTTTATTATTTTCAAGCGTCTTTATTCATCCACACGTGCAAATGTGGCTGTTATAGTACAGCTACAGGCAGATGCTATCCCATTATTGCGAAAGCCCTGTGAACATTTTGTCAGAGGCATCAGTTACCTGTCGCCACACAAAAAGCTTCAAATGTTTGAATGTCAAAAGTAATTTCAATTTAAACAGGCTACATTAGTGTTACATTACATTTCTCTACAATGATTTTGGACAGAGGAGACCACCTTAAAGCAAGTATTTCATCCGTAGTAAGATTAGTCTTGACCCTGCCAGAATGTCAGCTAGGGCTTAAGGGCATTAAGTGAAAGCCATTTTGTAAACCTCCCCCTAGACAATCAGTAGTAAAAAGTGATCACCAAGAACAAAAATCAACAGTATGGTCAAGTCACAATCATCATATTGAAGTACAAAATGAATTGTACTCACTTTCAGTGTGCAGTGTGAGATGTTTCAAGATAATGTAACGTCATTGAAATTTGGTAAGATTTTCTATTTTTATCAGAAGTAATCCAGAGGTGTCAACTGTACATTTTGAGTGGTTCCACTGCAATGAAATGCTGGTTTGCTTTTGGTGCAGCATTTCAAAATCAGACCTGGTGAACCATGACATTTATTACACCTGTCATGTCACAGTTCGGAGGGTGAAAGCAGAACTGCAGTGTATTGAATTAATGCACATGTTTTATTCACTGGCATCCACAGTAGAAGAAACAGCACTTTTTAAGATACATGTATCTCTGAGCTCGTGTCTTATTTCCAACTTGCATTTCCTCCCAATCTGTGTTTTCACAGTGAAAACCAGACCTTGCACTCCGAGAGACAGCAGTCCACCACTGGCACATACCACTGGCACATTCTATTTACAAAGTTGAAGTAGTAAGTTATAATTCATCAAATCACTTACATATGAAAACTAAAGGGACAAGTCAATAAAAAATTACCAAAGTAGAACACTCGCTGGACCTCATTCACAAATTGCTTGTAAGAAATGAAGAAAAAAAAAAGAACAATGACGGTTTACTTTGTTCGTATAAACAAGAATGTTTGAGTCACACTAAATTGTCACAAGTTGTTTGATATACAGGAATGTGGCAAAAACATTATCTATTTGCATGTGATATACTGAATAACTTCATAACTTTACTGTATATGGATACAGGGAAGCGACTGTGGTTAAGGTGGGGAAGGAAAGAGAGTAAATCATGTTGTATATTAATTAAACTCTTGTATAATTTCAGACCCAAGAAAAAAAATATCATGCCATTCTGTGATGAATGATACAACAACATGCAGACAGAAATCAAAGACACCATGTCTGACCTCCATCTCGTCAACACAGAATTAAGTCAGACTGACAGGACCCACTAACAGAGTGATACAGTGTAATGCATTACAACAGGGGAAAGTCTTTCTCATTGCTTTTTGATCTAAAAAAAATTCTGCTGAAAAGTCTGTTTTTTTTCTGCTAACCCAGTTGGCCCAGAAATGGGTTAGAATGCATTATTTCTGAAGCCAGTCTGCTTATCAGCACATACTGAGCAACCTCTGACATTATCTCATCACAGGCTTTAGGAAATGCCAAGAAAACAACATGGCATTCAAGTGTGGTGCCTCTGGGGGAGTGCATTTTTGGGTTCTCCTTCACCTTTATAGAAACGACACGTGGAGTTACTAGTCTTTAGACTTTTTTGAGTGGACTTCTCATGAACCACAGTGAGAATACCAGAGCCGAAAACACGTCTGTTTAATGATGAATTTTAATTAGTATATCATGTTACGCAACACCAACACCAATTTGTTTTTTACAAATGTTAAAACAATTGAAGGATGTGGTATAAATGTGGCAGTCACCAGAAGTACTGTTTTTCTCCATCCAATGCATTATATATCGTAGACCTAATGATAAAAACTGGGACGTTTAGGATTTTCCCCATCCTGGAGAAAGAAAAGGCTTTATGCAGGCATAGTGCAAAACGTCATCACTTCTCCATGATGCAGTAGAATCACGTCTGCAATAATTTATGCTTATTTACAGTCTACACATTATCGCACATAATATATAAGGAAGTGACATCATATTTGTTCTTGACCTGTTCAGTCCAGTGCATTGTGTGCCAAGTAATAATAACAAGAAACAGAAGAATTAGGCTAAAATCTTCAAATACTTGTATAAAAATAGACAATTATTAAAATCTAGGCTATATGAGCAAAATTGTTCCACCTAAAAACCACCAATAAATTATGAAGCATGGATTTTTCCACACCTTTTAAAAAAACATTGTTTTTCCATAAAGTTGATGAACCCACAAATACCCATATGCATACAGAAGCCAGTTTAAGCCTCTATGTTAGAAAAAAGTGCAACAAGCATACTTAAACTGCATATTTACATAGAGCTGTTGGCACACCGATTGGATAACCTGACAATTTTTTTCTCAAAGCAACGACTGTAAAACAGTGGTGGCCTAGCTACCATAGCAATCAGCTGTATTAAGGATATACAGTTTAAAAGACAAGATAACCATTGCTTAATGTTGTTAGGGGAAGCATCTCCTTACTGTCTCGATTCAAAACATAGAAATCAGTACCGCTAAAATTCACAAATGTCTCCTTCATGAATACCGTGTACCAACGCAACAAGCGTAGCAATGGCCAGCTGTTCAGGGAAAAACATAACTCAAAACTGGGTGAACGTTGTACGTTTCTCAAGAACTTCAAGGTAGTCGGGATCGATATGAAGCTTGGCTTTTAGTTCCCAGTACTCACTCCTGTTCGGCTCAACGTGAGCAGTAGTCGGCGCTGTGCAATACAATATTGTCCGTTGTATCCTCTCCGGGTGCATGTACTGGTGTCTGACATCGAAGTCTGAGGTATACCGATTGGATGAATGGGCAGCATGTCTGCATGGTAAAGTATTGCTGTAGGATGAGGGCTTGTCCGCATCCAGAATGTCTCTATAGCAACACTGACGGTCGTCTTGTAGGGGGCAGGGTCTGCCAAGTGGCTCCGGAGTGCTGACACTGCACTCGGAACTTATTGCGTTACTGCCCGCCTCTTCGTCCGACTGGTTACTCAGATAGGCCCCACTTAGCTCATCAAAGTCAATGCACACGTCCAGTGCTTTGTTGTCTGCGGGGCAATAGCTGGGGCTTTTACAGGTGTGTTCCATAGGAGGGGGGATGTACTCATACACATGCCCCGCAGACGTCCTAACTTTCGGGATGGATCCCTTCTTGTAGAGGCCGTACTCCATGTTCAGCGAACTGATGCACGCGTTCATGGAGTTATTCTGCTCACTCAGTGTCTTCAGGCGCCTCTTCTTCGCGGCCCCAAAGAGCCCCGCGGCGACAAACACCGACAGGATGAACATCAGGAGCAGGGCTAGTATCAGGACCGACAGGGGGACGCTGTCTGCGTGTGTATCGTAATCTAAGGACGTTTCTACGGTGACAGTGCTCCCGGGAATAGATTCCTCAGAGGGCGGTATTGCCGAGGCCAGGATGTCCGAGTTGTTGGGGCAGAAGCTAGTCGCCTTGATGTATCGCATGTCCTCCCCGAACAGCCTCTTGGGCGAGCCACAGATGACGTTGTTGACAACGGCGCCGGTGCCGAGGCGCTCGAGCCAGGTCTTCATCTCCACTATGGAGCACTGGCAGTCCCAAGGGTTCTCGAACAGGTCCACCTGCACCAGCGACGTCAGCCGGTCCATCACGCCGCCGACAGGCAGACTGCGGAGGTGATTGCTGCGAAGATTTAGTCTGGCCAACGTCAACCCTTCAAAGGTGCCCCCGGGCAGGGTCTTCAAGAGGTTGTTGTTCAGGAAGAGCAGCTGAAGGTTGGGGACGCGCTGAAAGGTGTCTGGGAATATTTCTCTGATGACGTTGTATTCTAGATATAGGAACTGCAGACTCTCCAGTCCATAGAACATGTCGGCGGTGAGGCAGTCTATCAAATTCCCATTCAAGTATAGCCTGCGCAACTGAGTTAAATCCCCAAAAGCTCTGTCATGTATGTGAGCAATTCGATTATTGCCAAGGTGAAGCAAATCCAATCCGGTCGCTTCAATGAAATCAGATCTCCGCACAACAGGGATATAGTTACCTGTGAGATACATCTTTTTGGGGTTGTAGGGTTTGGGATTTAAGTCAGAGATACGCTCAATCTTTCTTTCCTGGCAGTTGACGTTCAGACCAAGATCAGAAATTTGAAGATTGCAAGTGCAGGCAGTGGGACAGTCTAAAGGCACAGGGGATTTGGTTTGATAGGATACAATTTGACCATAGTTTTGTGGTTTATTCGAGGGAATGCGAGATGTTGGTTTTGACTTTAATTTGCCTGACTGGCGAGGTCCCTTGGTAGGCCTTGACGAGGATCGTAAGATAGCAGAGGAGGTGTAGGCTATAACTGAGGATGGCGGGGTTCTAAAGTATGCATCAGTGTTCTGATGTGTTTGGGGCCGCATCTCATACTCTGCAATGGCTCTCCTGGGGCACAGTTCTTGTTTCGAAACCTCATCAAGATCTCTCCCATGAAGCCGGAATGGAAACTCGCAGACCACATCACCGACCAAAGCGGTGTAGGATATGCTTTCAAGCCAGGCCTTCAGAGTGATCAGCTCACAGGAGCAGTTCCATGGGTTCTCCTCTAGTTGTAACTCCACAACGTTATCCATGTGTTCCAAAATACCAGAGTATGGAAGCAGTTTTAGTTGGTTTCCCCTCAGGTCCAGGTGAGTCAAAGGGACATATTGGAAAATGTTTGTGGGAAGAGTAGAAATTAAGTTGTCATTTAAAATCAGCACCTCCAGATGACGCAGTTTGCTGAAGGCGTTCTGCTCAACATGGGTGATGTAATTGTAGTCTAGCTGAAGATATTCCAGACTTTCAAGGCCGACAAAAAAGTCTTCCTTCAAGGAATCGATTTTGTTATTGTTGAGATGTAATCTTTTTAATCCCTGGAGTCCATTAAAAGCTCCAGATTCAACATTGGATATGTCATTGTTGCCCAGGTGCAATATTGTAAGCCCACTGTATTCGACAAAGTCATTTGCTGCGAGTCTTTTCAGAAGATTCCCTGTAAGCAGTAGATGATACGTTGTGAAGTACACGGGGCTTACTTCAGAGAGATCGACAATCCCTCTACTTTCACAGCCGACAGTCAATATCCCTTCCTTCTCCTCGCAGGCACACAGTCTGCGACATATCTCACCGTAACTGTCAAACATCTCAACGATGCCTGCTGACGTAGCCACCAACAATGTGATTGCAACCCAGAGATGCATTTTCATGACAACGGCCAAACTCGCGCTGTTGTGCAGCCACAAGTATGCACTGTCATCTAGAAGAAGAAGAAGATACACGGGTCATCTGACGGAATACTTAAAAAAAAACTCCCCCCATGAGTGCTCAAACAGCCTTAAATTACACTGTTTAAGAATAGCACCTGCCCAAGGGTAACTTCTGGCTTTCGCAAAATGACTAGAATAGAGCAAGACTTGTAATGAAAACATTTACATTAATTACACACCGGTGACACCGAACCAATAAGGTGAGTAATGAACAAGGTCACGAGTCCCTACTTCAGCCTAGTGTGAAAACAAAAACATTCCCTTTTCAGCAATTTATCAAAATGTGGAATACATGTCAGGTACATTAAAATATCCTTGATGTTCAAAACCCCATAACCAAAACAAATACACAAAAAATAATGAAAAGGGCTGCTACTGTCATAGAAATTGTCAGCATCCAACGCAAACACTAGTCGTACCAGCACCATAATTATATTTAGACATTCTTACCTCATTCACTGGTAAATATGAATGTTCCTCGTAAGGTATGATAACGTATGTTCCATTTTAGGACTTACTAATATTCTTAGATGCATATGTTATGAGCACGTTAGCCGTCACCAATGCACAACAGATGATAAAAAGAAATGCTGATCAACCATTTCTGACAAATTCTCTTTTCATAACGCGATGTGCCGGAGGAGACAAAGCTGTGCCTGGTTACAAAGTTGCTTATTCTGTCTCCCAGGATGAAACGCGCGGTCTCTCTTTCTCTCTCACTCTTTCTCTCTCTATTTACACCCCGCTCCCCACACACACGAGCCTGATCTCTTTCCCCCATTCCCTCCTTCTCTCACTAACACGAACACGCACACACACACGCACACAAACGCACACGCACAAACGTACACACACGCGCACGAATCGCACCTGCGATAACTGCCGTTTAGGGTGTTATCCTTACTCCATGAACATAGGAATCCCCCGTTGTCCTGTCACTGCACTCAACTTTTAGACTACACAACCTGACTGACATTTTGTTTTAGCAAATGAACTGCAATTTAGCCTTTTTGAATAATTTAAGAGGGATAGCCTCCGATTTGACAGCCGACTTTTAACATTGGTAGTGTTCTACATACACCCAAAGTCCGTGAAAAATAATTCAATACAGAAGAAATGTCTAAATGGTATCGACAGTCTTACCGTTACACCTCCAAAAAAACGCTACACTGCATCGATATCGACACTGTCTAAACGTTCTCAATAATTAATTGGTTTCAAGTGTTTCGTGTCCTCAAAAGATGCAGAGGGAACGCGTTAACCGTGCTTTACACCCTGAACTGTAAAACCGGACGTTTTTATTCACAAGACGGTCATTCTAGCAAGCAACCCGATTACGGCGCGTCTGCTTCGTTTGAACCAGCTGTAACGAAATAACGTCATCAGCGCACGGGAAAAAATGCCAAACATTCAACTTCACATAAAAATCGTTTGGCCACACAGCTGTCCATTCTTCTCAGGTAATAGCCTACCTCTATGGTTGATTATTCACACCCAAATACCAAAACATGAGAAAGAATACACCCCTCCACTTGAAAATAATGGTATGACTTGCAATGTATTCTAATCTCATGAATGCTATTCTGGGCATCTCACCTTGAACAAGTATTGACCATGTGACATTGATTTACACTTCAAAATTATTTGGCTGTCTGATTTATGTTAATGTGGCCTATTATGAAGGCAGGCTGTGTCTAAAGTTAACACAGTCTAAACTAAAACCTCCTGTGTCCCTACCGTTGATAACCAGCCCTTGATTGAACTTTAACTTTTCCCTTCCCTTTATTCACCAAACAAACTAAATTATGCACTCTTCCCTCAACATTCTTGTTATCATCCGGTGCATGAAATATAAAATGTCACCTGTGTCGTGCATGGAATGCATATTGAGAGATGAGAATGGAGGTATACGAATTGTTAGAGGATCCAACCAAATAATGATAGGAATGGGTCCGAATGGAATAGAAATGGGGATATTTTAATAGTCAGCTTTCACAACTATGCCTATTATACAACTGTCACCCACATTAGACATGCAGTCATCTATCCTGGGGCAGTGGAATGTTAACATATTCAAATGTTACATATTTGATAATTATATCAAAGCCGACTACTACTTTGCCTGTGTTATTCATAATTGGTAGTTCAGTGAGCTTCATCCTGCTCCTTATCATAGTTTCACCCTTGGTCTTTATGAAACCACACCGCTCGCAGGCAGTTGGAATCATCATACTGGGCTGCCATTACCACTAAGGAGCACTGCCTGTAAAGGTTGAAAACACTATTTAGGTTTACTTTCTCTTCCCTACTCTCCCTTTCAAAAGCTCCCTAACACTATTAGGGTGTTTCAGACCTCATTCAGCGCAGAATTAGTAACTTCTCCTGGATTCAGTAGCGGTTGTAGCTTGTATGGCTCCCTGGGCGAACCCCCATTCAGCCCCCCCCATATAAAAATATATACAAAAATGAGTCTCATAAATATCGAAACATAACCATAACAGAGACAAATGGAAACAACTTGTGGTATATAAATACAAATGAAAAAAGATAATACATTTTTTACCCTATTGTTAACAAAAATACACAAATAAAACTAAATTGCAAAAAGCCTAGATGGCTCCTCATCCTGGCCAGGGCCAGAGGGGGCTCCAAAATCTGTCAGAAATGCCCCTGAATTTGCATTGAAATACACTACGGGTCTGACACCCTAAACACATTTGTTGCACAATTAAATATACATGTCATGCGCAATTTATGAAACTTTCAGAATAGGAACCAAATGAACCATACAACCTCCTTGGCTAATTCTAGGCATGAGACACCCCAAACGAGTCAAAATATCACAAAAGATACAAAATATGAGCTTAATACAGATGCCTTTTAAGTTAGCCTACAGCATTGGAAATTCCCCCTTACTGAGCTCAGGACCCAGTCAATACAATCAGAGAAAACCTTTGTGATGTCAACTCAGTGAAAGTTAACCAAATCAATAACGTGCTAGTTGTAACCGTTTTGCTGCAGGCTACACACATTATCATGACGAAACTATGTGAAATTATATCCAATGTTATGTAGGCTAGTTGGACAGAAAACAGAATATAGCCTAGTCGCCCTATGTGTTATAACATAGCAAGCAACATAGGCTAACAAACATTAGTGTTATACTAGCCTATTTCATTACATGCCTAATATTATACACATAAATAGATGACAGCTGCATACCTTTATCTTTTGCACGTTTCTTTTGTTCTTTCCCGTTTTTCATAAACTGGGCACCTGATGCCTTAAACCTTTTCTTATCCATTTGTGTTAATTTGGCATTCGAGCATCAATACATTACCCATCTCCCAGCACTGTCAACCAAGAGTCAAGACTAATTCACCTTGGTGATGTGTTAACTGGTTTTATATTGTTCTTAACAATTTCGCACAAACCAGAAAAAATGCAACAATATGTTTGTGAAACTATATACTCAAAGTATTATGAATGAATTGTGGTTTATTTGGTAGCATTTTGTAGTGTGACTGATTTTACAAATTGCATTAGTACTGTACAAAGTTAGATGGGAACTATTTGATAGATTCCCCCGCTCCCCCTACCTCAGACTTCCAGTGTGGAGACATTCCCATCTCGTACTTCTGAATGGGACACCTTCCCAGGCAGTAATCTACCTCGCTCACAAACTAGAATTAGGGCGCCTACTCCGACAAGGTTAATTGACCCACGGTCCCACACGGTGACGTGATATCATTTACGTGACGTTCAAACCAGAGATAGAAAACCGATCACGCAATGTCACCATTAAGACCTTTTTTGTGCGGCCGCCTCGTGCCGACCCCCAGCAAGATGCCGCCCCGGGCTGCTGCCTACGTCGCCTATAACTAAAACCGCTGCTGCCTGGATGTGACTAGGTTTAGTTAACTTAAACATTGATTTGTGGCCCTACAATGAGGGGACTGTGTACTGGTGCCAGAATGTGCGTGTACATCCCATGTCGTGGGATATTTGCACTAGCCCGAAAACCTGTGCGAATACTGGCTCTTAACATAGAGATCAGGCGTTTTCAAGTACACTGATAGGCCAGATGTTGCGGCTAAAACAAACAATTGAAAATGCTAACTTTGCAAGTTCACACCCACAGTGAGGTCACGAAATTCATACTGTCGGTCTCTCTACTTACATGAAACACATCTGTCTGACGAACCCTGAAGGTCGGCCCCGATGGATTTTTTTGCCTTTTGTGAAAAATTTCTTTAAATGCTTCTCCTCTAGCAGCGAATGAGCCTTCGGCACAAAAACCTATCTATGGACAAAGATCGCTCAAAGTATTTTTTTTCAGATAAGTACCACACCCACTTCAAGCCATAGGCCTACATTATTGGTCATTAAGTGTCAATTTTGTTTTTGGCCTTGCACATAAATGCATAAATCACCCATAAATATATACACAAAAATATATATAGACACTGACATTATGTATGCCAGAACATGTCAGCCACGTGCTTCTATCTCTAGATCGATCTAACTCAATATGTGGACATTTGTCACACATGCTTAAGAATATGAGTCCCGCTAAACCCATTCGATATCCAAAACACCACTGACACGGTATTGATAAAAATCAATGAAGCCTTGTTATGGATATGCAGCATTCACAAAATAACATTGATTGGCCCGAGGGGAGGGGAGGGCTGAGTGTATCACTCGCGGGAGGCGACATGTTTACTGATGCCTTGTTTATGTTTCTGGTCATTTGCCAGTCGAACCCATTTTGGCGGGCATTGCTGAGCACAGTGCCCAGTCCACCAGCAGCAGTAACTACAGGTTTTACAGGAGACACTGCAGGATCCTCCCGTATTTGCCTCAAACCATTACAAGTTGAAAACGCTGAATTGGGCTATCTCAGGATTAGTGTTTGGGGAAAGGTGTTATAAAGTTCAAAGTAACACGTTGGAGTAATAATGTTCTTTTGCTAGTTTCTATTACTATTAACTAGTGATACGATTGGTCGTCATTACTCTGCTACCTTTGTGACCGATGCCTTGCAGTCAGTTAATGATCCAAATAAATATTTAGATGACTATTATTTATTTTCTGTTAGCTCAATATTAAAAATCCCCCCTGCCCCAGATTCAAATTGTTTTCTTCCCGAAGCTGCTCTTCTCTCACCACGTTCCTTGTTATGCACGCATGCACTGCTAACAGTGAGGAAGATGAAAAATGGCAGAAGCGTCTAAAACATTGACCAATGCTGTTGAAGACGACTTTAGGCCTACCTTATCCAAACAACCATGAAGGGTTGAGTGTAATCGTTTAGGATTATTTAGTGTGCGACAGTGTTCTCTCTGCCGTGCAGTCAGGCTTCAGAGCTGACCGTGGATGTTAGCCACGCAACTTCCGATGGTTCTAAAGGATATCATATTGGGTTTAGATAACAAGCAGTATTGTACAGGTTTTTATTTTTTTGATTTGACTAGAACCTTGGATTTCCTCTACCTTCTCGTTCTAATTAATAGACTCAGCGACCTGGGGTTCTGAGAGGACTGTCTAGATAAGTTTGAAAACGATTTGTCTGACTGTGTACAGTGCGTCAAATCTGGGAGCCTGCTGTTTGAACCTCTGGCCGTATCTATGGGAGTTCCTCGAGGTTTGACTTTCAGTCGACCCCGTTCTCTCTGTATGTTAAAGGGGCAATATGTACGATTTTTACTCTACAGCTAGCATAAAACCATAAATAACCAATAGACATCTGCAGTTACTGTTTTAAGTTAATGTTTCAAAAAATATTTTTCTTCAAAATTAATTAGAGTGACTGACTTATTCCCCATTTAAACTTTCTTGCCGGTTCGTCGATCAGTTTGCATTGACTTGTAATCTCCTTATTCTCACTTCAGACACTAGCAGTACTTCCAACCCTAAACCGCCCTGAACAAGCTGGTACTATACCGGTTTCGTTCGGTAAGGAAAGACGAGGAGGAGACACGCTGTATTATTGTTTAAAAGCAGGATTCAACAGTGTCTCTTTAATAATGATTATGATACAGGTGAATTCCTCATTCACCTTTCATGCCGGTGATAGTATCCTGCGTCCTCTGTGCTGAACGCTGACCACCCTGCAAACTACCATTTATTTTTATTCAGGCAGGTGAGTCATTAATGCGTTTTTTTGGTTTACAATATTGTCCCGTCCACAGCACACGTGATAAATGGACACATTTGTAACACACGGGTGTTTGTAACAAACACATAACCATTTGTCACAAACAGACATGGTTTTCTCCAACCAAAACCTCTATCAGTGCTCTTAATTCGTTCAAGGGCAGGAGGAATTCAAACCTGAGCTCAATTTGCAGCTTATTCCACTTGGGGGGGGCAAGAAAAGTGGAGGTGTTTAACCTAATTCAGAAGCTACCCTCGGTGTATCACATACTAACCAAGGCTGTGTTCTCATACTGTAGTTCATTCTTATAACTTACATACATGTTGTAAGAAACACTGAAAGTTTTTGAAAGAGAGTTTGGTTCCATTTTATTTTGAGAGTCCCAAAAGTATGCCTGTTGATGCTTTATAAATTATCTACTGACTATCAGAAACATTTTAACTATACACTAACCCTTAAACTTTATTGTAATCCTAACCTTAACCTTTATACCCTAAACCTTATTCTAAACCGAATCCTATACTTAGCAATAAGGTCCTAGGATATAGAGTAAATCAAAGGGCACATTGAAGTATCGCTTGCTTGTATATCACTTTAATCCAAAAAACACTCATCGCTGTGACTATTATGTTCCGGTTAACTGGCGCCCATTACATGCCAAACGCCAGACACAACTTATTTGTTAGTCCCTTCTAGGCAAATCCCCACTCAACTTTAGCTCACACCCCAGCATCTGCTATTTCCAATACTAACCTGCGCTCTGGTAGATATCTCACTCTGGCTACTCCTAAAACCCAACCCATTTCGTTTGGCCGTCATTCGTTTCAGTACTCTGTGGCTAACGACTGAAAAGAATTGCAAAATACCATCACACTTGGCACTTTCATCACACCTTCCTCCTTGGCCGTAAAATAACCGACATGCTATCTGTATATAACTGGCTGCATAGAGTGTAAAATGACAATTGTTTATTTACCTTGTATATAGTGTTAATTTCTATATGTATTTATAAACAATTTGTGGTTCTCTGTGCTATCCTATGCGCTTGGAATTTGTATAATTTTATCCAGATAGTCATTAAAAATGACACTTGTTTCTCAGTTGACATACAGTTGTGCTCATAAGTTTGCATACCCTGGCAGAAATTTGAAATTTTGGCATTGATTTTGAACAAAAATGAGCTGCATAGTCGAGTTGCCAGAAAGAAGCCTTTACTGCGCCAGTGCCACAAAAAAGCCCAGTTACAATATGCCCGACAACACCTTGACATGCCTCACAGCTTCTGGCGCACTGTAATTTGGAGTGACAAGACCAAAATAGAGCTTTATGGTCACAACCATAAGCGCTATGTTTGGAGAGGGGTCAACAAGACCCATAGTGAACAGAATACCATACCCACTGTTAAGCATGGTGGTGGCTCACTGATGTTTTGGTGATGTGTGAGCTCTAAAGGCACGTGGGAATCTTGTGAAAATCGATGGCAAGATGAATGCAGCATGTTATCAGAAAATACTGGCAAACAATTTTCATTCTTCTGCACGAAAGCTGAGCATGGGACGCTCTTGGACTTTCCAGCACGACAATGACCCTAAGCACAAGGCCAAGTTGACCCTCCAGTGGTTACAGCAGAAAAAGGTGAAGATTCTGGAGTGGCCATCACAGTCTCCTGACCTTAATATCATCGAGCCACTCTGGCGAGATCTCAAACGTGCGGTTCATGCAAGACGAACAAAGACTTTGCATGACCTGGAGGCATTTTACCAAAACGAATGGGCAGCAGTACCACCTGCAAGAATTTGGGGCCTCATAGACAACTATTACAAAAGACTGCATGCTGTCATTGATGCTGAGGGGGGCAATACATAGTATTAAGAACTAAGGGTATGCAGACTTTTGAACAGGGGTCAGTTCATTTTTTTCTTTGTTGCCATGTTTTGTTTTATGATTGTGCCATTCTGTTATGACCTACATTTGAATGTGAATCCCTTAAGAAATAAAAGACATGTGTTTTGCCTGCTCACTCATGTTTTCTTAACAAATGGTACATATATTATCAATTCTCCAAGGGTATGCAAACTTTTGAGCACAACTGTGCCTTGTTAAATATCTGTAGGGAACGCTAAACCAGCTTGTAGCTTGATATGTAGTGGTTGAATACTTCTTTTGAGACAACAAAATACATACAGAATCGAAGGCTGCTGGGTAGGAAATAATGTTTTCAGGAAAAACACATTAAGATGAAATCTGAAATATTTTTTGGTTTAGAATGTGTTGACCACCTCTGACGTGTTGCCTACTCACATCGACATTCTTCACATTAAGAAATGTAACATCTCTCAGTGTAGCGCAGTAATAAAAAAACAAACTAATTACAGGTGAAAGTAGAAACAGTTAACACTGCAGATAATAGTCATTGCTTTTTGGGACAACCCCAACACTGCTCAACACTGAACACAAGTAGAACACAAATAGCACAACAAACTGCTTAGTAATCTAAAGGTGTACTTATCTTTCTTGAAATAGTCATATCACGTAGTGCAAAAGAATCATAACGTCTGAACTTCTTCAATGACCCACACTCCTTTAAAACAGTCATGTAAGACAGGAAGTGCAAAGAAATTAAAATCAGATTTCAAATAAGTTCAAAGGATATTTTAATCTTCATAAAATATACTTACATTCTGAGGAATCACTTATTAATAAACCTTTTGCTTTGATTTTTACTTTACATTGTTGGTTGTCGTTTTTATGTTGCTATCAATTTAGACGCAAATATATTTTACAGTTGGTTGTTTGATTGTGTAAAATTCAGAGCAAAAATTCCAAAGAAATGTAGTATCAAATTTCCCCAGAGGTCAGGGTTCAATTCCAACTTCTGCTTGTCTGCTTTCACTCTTTCTTCGTCTTTCTGATGTCTAAATAAAGCAAAGGCAAAATAACTCCACAGAAAGGTTTTACATACCAATCAATATGCAGGCTAGAAACCCTTTGCATGTCTTAACCATTTATACATAGTGTTTGTTTGTGTTTGGTTTGATGCTACCTTTAAATATACTGAAACCACCAAAATATGTTTTCACAACTCTAAGAAACACCAATTTAGTCCCTTTTTGTGTTAGTAAACAATGATGACGTATGTTGTGGGCGGAGCCGAACTGGTGGCAGAAAGTGACACTGTGGTTGCTGCTGTTACTAATTTATCATTATTATTATAAATACATCATTGATTTTGCCTGTGTGTGATAAACAGTGGACAAAACTTTGCCTGATATGAAATGAGCACTGCAGAGACGAGCATTCCGGATGATTTCATCAGTCCAGTCTGTCTGTTTAATGGCTTGCAACCATAAACGTCTGCATTTAGCTTCAAAGGGTGGCTTCGACAACGGTATTCTATAAAAATGAAGTCCATCTTTTTTTGCATTCCTATTCTGACATCCAATGGCACAACAAGACATTTTTTTTCCTTTAGTCCTTGGATCTTGCCCGTTTCCCTACACTTGTTCCTGCAGTTTTCTGCTACCACCACACTTCAGTGATGTAACCGTGACGTCCACTCCAAATGGGTCTATACAGGTCAAAGGTTTGGACACGCTTACCCATGTAGCAGAAGTTCTAATAACTAAGGGCCCTATTAAGACCATGCTTGACTAAACATTGACTTGTAAGTCCATGATTTATTGACTTACGTACATGTTAAGTTGAATTTTCTCAACACTAAATCGTCCCAAATGTAAATGTAGAACAGAACTTCAACTTCTACATGAGAGAGCAGCCTTGCAACAGCCTTTCAGCAGCCTTCCAACAACCTTCCAGCAGCCTTCCAGCAATCTTCCAAGAGCCTTCCAACAGCCGTCAAGCTGCCTTCAAGCAGGCTTGCAATAGCCGTTCAGAGAGTTTCAACCCAGACTACTGTCTTTGCATCATGGTGCATCTTAATATTATGGGTGTGGCTTGTGTGCAACATGAATGATGTTTCTACAGAGTCTCAACGGGATTTGAACTCACCATATTACCTTATGTGGGCCCTTAGCCGAAGTCAATAATTACTCTAACAACTGTGAATACGTGACCATTTACGTAGGTATTTTATTACCATTAGCTTGATTTTTAGCACAGTAATGCAATCTTTAGAGCCGTCAATCCCATTGATTTCAATGACACCAATTACTTTTGTTTAATATTCACTCGGTTGTAACACAAGTGTTTCCTTGTTGTTGGTTTGTCTTTCCTCTGAGGCAGATCCTGCACAAATTAATCAAGCACATCTCAGAAGCAGGACGAGGAGCAATGCAATCATAAGGAATGGCTTGAAACATCGGATATCTAATCAAGACTTCCGTGACACCTCCCCGTACCTCTGGGAACACAACGCTTTCTCCACGGCAAGCAAATTATTCAATTGATCGATGACTCATATTTATCGGGCCACGTGGTACGAGATCCACAACTCGAGCATTCGTGTGTCAGTCTGTCACCGAGGGGAATTCTGTTAAACAAATGTCATGCACTGTTATGTATGCGGAGCATAAGAACATCCCCTCAGAGTCTCGGGGACTGGAACACTGTATGCCAGTGATGTAGCCCGCTCTCCGTCTTGTATTCCTGTGAGAAAGACGCCAACCACGGAGAGGGAGAGCTTGTAATCATTTTACATTTGCTCCAAATAGATGCGTGGTATCAGGTTTTTTAGTAACAATAACACGTCAACAAAAAATTCTGTGTACTTCAAAGTGAAGCTCTGATGTACTGTAAGTGCCAGAGGCTATATTTTGTACTTTCTTCAAATCTTTTTGGACACAGCAGGTTGCTAAATCATTTACAAGCACAATAGGCCAAACAGTGTGCAGCCTAAACCGATGATTGACATCTCAGAGGACATGAGTAAGCGGTTTCTTTGATTGAGGAGTGTTAAGTTGTGGGGAGTTTGTCATCCAGCACAGTCAGAAAAGATGACTCAGCCCACGTGAAGTAACTCTAAAGTTATTGACAGTGGCTTTCCCACAGAGCCTTTGTAAATATCAAATCCAAGGTTTCATATCTCACCGTGGAACCAATAAAGCTGCCAGTGAGGTATGAATTGTGCTAGCTGGCTGTAATGTGACAAACAAGGCCTACCAGAGGTCAGTTCTGCAGTGTCTAGCCTGGGGGGAAACACTGCACGGTGCTCTCGCATAACCACCCCTTGGAGACCTCCTGGATGGCTGGAAACGCAGGTGAATATCTCCACAGTTTGACAGCTGTGTGCAAGAACTATTTTAGTGTGTGTTAAATAAATGAACGTTGTCAGGTTAACCTGTTCCTCTGAGGCTAGAGACAGCATCTAAAGCCTTCATCCACTGTGGAAGATGAGTCTGATGATACAAAGTAAATGGTGCAATATCGCCCTCTGCTGACGTGTTCTTTATTGACCGTAACAGAATAGGGCCATACAAAGGCAGACCGGCAGACGGATGGATGGGCAGATGGAGGACAGACTGACCGACTGGTGGGTAGGGGACAGAGAGAATGACACAGACAGACAGAAAGACAGACAGACAGACAGACAGAATGACAGATAGAAACAAATACTGGACAAACAGACAATGGACAGAGAAAGAAAGACAGACAGACAGATAGGCAGACAAGCTGAAAGACCGTAGACAGTTTAGGGTATATTCTACATCAAACTACTTCTCTGTCTTCTGAATATGTTTCCCAGTGACAGAACCAGAGAAATCATTCCGCGTTATTCTGATGTTTGTGACAAACTGTTACGAGACTGCTAAGATTTGTGTCCGGGAGTAAGATTTCATTGCTGTTGGGGCTGCGTAAAAAAAGATATCAACGTCAACAAGATTAAGCCCAGATTACATGTGGTTCCATAATCAACCTGCCGGTGGCAGTGTTAACCCAAAGAAAATCACGCTTATCAGGTTAGCTTTGCCTCCGTGACTCCACACAGAAGAAACAGCACTTGAGACTAGAGACATCTGAGGATTACTCATTTGATATTGGTCAACAAAAGCATTAAGCAAAACCACCTTTATGTTCTCCTCAAAACAATAACCCCCAACCTTGGGTAGCAAAATCCCAAAGACAAAAACACTGTGTGTTGATTTCTGTTTAGTTCCCCTCTTATTCAGCCTGTTGCTGATATGACAGAGATAAAGTCATGACATCTTTGCCGAAGTCAATTGCTGTGTAGAGACTGCATGTGTAGAGATTGCAGCAGACCTTCCCTGTGACTTAATTGAATACTACGCTAATCTTATCGCTATTCTGCATGCCGATATGACCCTCATGCCCACTTAAGACATGTGGTCTCTGCCAGAGAGATTACCCAAATAACAAAAACACAAACCTTTCACACATAACTCCACAGAACACATTTCAAAGAAACCTTAAACCCGGCGGAGAGTGTTATCCACATTTGCGTCAATGGTCAGGGCTAAGATGAGTCAACGTAAAATCTTGCCACAGGCAATTAGAGAAGCGGTGACAATGAAATAACCCCGAAGTGAGCCTGGAATGGAATTTTTAAAACCTATCTGGCTGTAGAATATATAATTCTGGGTACCAGCCTCTTTAATGTTCCTCTCAGTGTGTGTTTTACTCCCTGCACAATGGTGTACAAAGAGCGGAATGCCAGCTCAAAAGACCCAGACTAATGTGATGGACTCAGAGGCAATGTGTTAAATAGGCTACTAAAATCACCGGCCTATGTTTCTCAGGGAAAAGAAACACAGTCGATTAACATATAGCAACTGTAACAATCAGTTACCACCCCCCAACACACACACGCGCGCGCGCACTTTGTGTGTCAGTTTGTACTCCACGACAACTGTTGATACGCGGCTCCTGAAGGAGTTGCTAACAATACCATCGGAGGAGCGGGGCGTCTTGGAGGATGCTTAAGCTGCCGCGACACCAGTGCTGTGCTGCGAGACCGTCTTTATTTAGCCATGTCCCTTTAATTCCTGAGAGCTCTGGAAGGCTGCATTGGGGGCTGTGATTACAGCCTCGGCGTTCAAACGCAGGGCTCTATGATGTTGCCACGGTAACACATCATATCTCTCATGACAGTGGTTGCTCTCCATCTGAACCTGAGGACTCCACAATGCCACCGTTTAATAAGAGCTCCATTATGAAACTCTATTAGAGGCTCACGCTTACGCCACGGGGTTTAAATTCAGACCTGGGGTGCTTTTTTCTGTTTAAAACGTTTTCTTCTTCTGTTGTTTGCCTGTTCCGGTTCGATCGTATTTCATTCCATCTTAGACAAAGACCAATTTATCTTGTTGATTTTGGTTGTTTGCTTGGTTTATCCTGAAAAGTGTATCTAGTGTGTGTGTGTGTGTGTGTGTGTGTGTGTGTGTGTGTTTGTCTGTGCTTGTGTGTATAGGAGTCTTTGATGCAGCTTGGTGTTATGTTCTTGTTACGCTCCGGCGATTCACAGTCAACTGACCGTCTCCTTCACCTTCTCTCTATTCCTCCCTCGTGGATTTTCTTATAAAACAGGAGGGAAAAACGGGTTGAGCCGACAGAAACCGCATACAGATGAAGATATCCATTTAATGTTTGGCAAAATATTCTCCATCCAAGCAGTAGCGGAGCTCTTTCCATTTGGACACCACGGATGTATAGCCTGAGGCCTTTACCCGGAGAGTAATATCTAATGGCAGGCGGGACAGACCGTTGTACAGTAGGCTACATTCTTTGCCCCCCCCCCCGCCCCCAACCACCTCTCAAAAAAGCAATGGACTTTTTTGGTGGGTGGTATCAATTTTCCCTATTAGCTATTCGGTCTGCCATGCTCAACGACACACTCAACGCGTCAATTAAATACGTACGCCTGAAAGTAGGCCTACATCTACGTAGAGCTACAGTTGTCAGTGGCCTACGTAACGGAGGGGACGAAAGAAGTCAAGTCCGCACTGTATTTTTAATTGTACATTCAAAGGATAGGGGGATAATGACTCGCCATCTGCGAGAAAGGAGATAAGGGCCGCCAAAAATAGAAGATGAAGATTCTCTCCGTGTTACTTCCTGCCGGGGTGAGAGTGGGAACGAAAACAGTTTAAGAGAACATTACTCATTGGCAAGTAAACCTCTGTTTAATGTATTAGCATCTGTCCTAGACTGTTACTGCCTGGTACCAGTTTGTGCTGGTCTCCCTGTTCTGCTGAATAACGATTAGCTTGTATATTTAGGCCTACAGCGCGGTAACAGGCGACGGATCTCCGCGGCCGCGCTCATTCTTTAGTCCAGTTACTGTAACATGGAAACAGCCGGGGTAAGCATGGTTGATGGCGCCTTTCTGAGTGATTAAATTGCAATCGATTTCCGCCAAATGTCAGGAAAAGCAAGGGGTCCAGTGCCATTTCATCGGCGTCAGATGGAAGCTGAAGGTAAGGGGCCTCTGTTATCACTCATGTGTCACCCCAGCACGAGAGTGACAGAGTGGTGCCATGGGTTTAATTGCCGTTAACACTTTGGTTGGAGAGAAGCAGGCGGAGAAGCACCGGCCAGTCAAGGACAGTGAGACGGTGGGGAACGGCAGCGTCAGAGTCGGGCTGAGGGGAAAGCGGACATGTTTATTTACAGATTAAAAGGAAATAAAGTGGAAAGTTTGAAGAGGTTTAAAGGAGTGTGAACTCCGCGGGCGAGAACGTAAGACTATTCTGGAGCAAAGGCCAAAAGCTTTTAAAAGCACTTAAAAGTAGCAGGGATATGAACCAGTTTTGTGTGTGAAAAAGGCACGCAGAGAGGGTGTGAGGGCATGAGGGCCATTCGGTCAGTTGTGGTCAAAATGGCCCACTATTTACACCAGACAAACAGACGCTGCATCTTGAGCCAGTTTCACACAATAGGAATGTTATCTTGCAATAGTTCGTAGCCTACACATTGTTATCTAGATTAATAATGATGGACGTATTTGTAGGGACTGATTTTTTTAATAGGGCGAATCACGTCTGACAGATGGACTGGCAGACAGTGAGCGCTAGCTAGTGGCAGCAAAACGACGCTGTAGAAGGCACAGTGGGTCAATTTTGCATCTACAAAGAGAGTTGAACCTATGTGCTCTGCTTCTTATACGCTTTGGTTCAGCGGTTTTACAAGATGACGCGACCCCGTCCTGATCCTAAAATACGCCGTGATTGGACACGAGTGTATATCTGCCCTGCTGATCATAGCGACGTTACTTAGCTGGGCCTACCTCTATATCACAGATTAACAACTGCATTGCATAAAAAATTCCTGAGACAGGAGATCATTTAAGATACAAGATCGGTGGAAATGTGTGATTAATTTGCCACCTATGTCTGTGAACACACGGCAGGGGCTAATTTTGCCCTCTCCGTGGTCGATGTTGGGTTTTACACGCACAACGCGATCATTTCTCTGGATTACCCAGGTGACTTTGCAGTAAAAGACAGTCATTAATCAAAACTACCCAGTGGTCAGAAAAGAGCTCCACCGTAAATATCTACAAACCTTTCATTTCGGAGTGGAGATTTCCGGCAAAGCTGCAAAGCGCAGTGTCATGAGTGACTGGCCCCACTCCAAAGCCATTAATGATGCGATGATTGAACTCCATTCACAGAATAACTGGGGACACTTAAAATGTCATATCAGGTTTGTCAGAGAATATTGTTCTGACAGTTCAAGGTCACATGAATATAGACTCATCTTTTCTGCTCCACCATTAAGGTTCATATGAAGGGTTGTTATGCATATCCCTTTGTCAAAATGAGAGAGAGAGGAAAAGTTTTTACTTCATATAGATACAGTTTGATGGAGCACATCTTTGAAAGTTCCATAAAAGCACAAACCTTCCATCAACGTTACAACAGTACAAAGGCCTAACTATCTTTCTTCATAATATGCTTGCCATCTTGTATCCTGTGAGAGAAGCACCTTTTATCTTACCAGGATAGCACTGTCCTGTGCACTATAGACGAAGTACTAGGTAATCAGGTCCCTCTATTCAACACGTGTCATTCTAGGCAGCCAAGATTTGTGTTACACTAAACATTGTATTGATTCACTAAACGGCGTATTGATTTGGTGCTCCAGACGTTTTCTTCTAAAATATTCCCATTTATCTGTCATAGCAGACAGATGAATCTGAGAGGCATTGTACTTCGGGTACAGGGTTTGCTGCCATGGAATAAAGGGAAGGGAACCTTGTCACTGCAGTGTAGCCGACAGAATGCTGTCCTATTTGATGACTAGCCTGGTTCTCTTTGCTGAAATCGGGGAGGGACTGTGGATGTGCCTCCGTACGTATGTGTCAGACCTGATATTCCTCACCACGCTCGGCCCAATGCCTAATAAATCTGAGTGATTGACCAGCAGAGAAGATTTATGAAAATGACAGTGATTGGCCAGATGGTGGCGCCGTAACGAGCGGTTGAAGATTCCTGACTTTGGTCATGCTCCTCGCCCCGTTTGACCCAAAGTCATTAAATGTGTTACCTCACAAGGAACACGTTTGCCTCAGCGACCATGATGGATATCCTACTATTTTGAATTTTGTAAAAAAAAAAAAAATTATGTAAACACTCCTCCTGAGGCACCAAATGGCCGATCGACACAAAACTTGATGTGTATTGACAAATGTTTTCAATTTTCAGATTAGCACCTAAAACAAGATGGCTGCATTGAGCATTAAACCTGTGGTCCGGCACTTATTAATGCATATGAATCAGTTAGTCACATTTGTATTGTAAAAACATCTGCTAAACGTGTTGCAAACACTGTCAAGACTCAGCATCTGCAAGAATATTCACATCAACCACACCGTGGCGGTTAAACAGTTCACATCTCTTGATCTCTATGTTTAACTCAAAGTGATCAAATTTGGCACACATCCTGAGGGATATGAGACTCTAACTAACATGATATCTAAGGCAACACTGGCCCAAATTGGACTAATCTTGGTCTAATGAGGTGTCTTTAAAATGCAATGTTTACAAAATGCTATTGGCCCAGGGGGTGGTGGGGGAAGACATGTTTTCTGTTGCTTAGATTATACCTGCTTCTAACATGCCATTTTCCTGATTTTGTCCACATTCTGATTGTGGCCACATTTTGGTGATTGCATGAACATATGGTAGTAAAATGTGTCTCTTATATGTCAGTAGTGATCAGATATCCTGGTCCCTCACTATGCAAACATTATCTGACTGATATTTAAAAAAAATATACAGCTCCCGAAAATATTAAGAGACCACTGCACCTTTTTCTTACCTTTCCAAAAAAGTTGAAAAGGAGTTTTGAGTGAGGAACAGAAGGGTTAAAATTAAGAGACCACTGCAAATTGAACGCTTCTGTTCCTCACTGAAAACTCCTTTTCAACTTTTTTGGAAAGGAAAGAAAAAGGTGCAGTGGTCTCTTATTTTTTTCCGGAGCTGTACGTCTGTGTTAAAGGTCAATGGCATCACCTGTGAATGATTTAACCGAGCAGGATAATTATGATCTGAATTATTTAATTGTACAAGATCCACCCACTCTTGTGAGATATCTAGACCCTAACTACTCTGGAGGTGGTCGGAACGGTCTGATAACAGTCAAACCACAACGTGTCCGTTAAATGTCTATGCCTGTCTAAACATGTTGGCACAATCAGAAGGAGGATAATATCCGAAACAAAGGACGTGTTGTAACCAGTTGTAAATGGAACTAATGAGGGAGGAAGAAGGCACAGAAGAGAGGCATGAGAGAACCACGGGAGAACCACGGAGGTCGGCAGCAAGTGAGAAATGAATGTTATGACCCCATAAAGGAGCCATCTCAAGTTCAGCTGAAACTTGCCAGATTCGCTATCCTCTCACAGTCTGGAACACTTAGTCTTGATTGACATGTTGGAGAACACTTCCCAAAGGAAAAAGCCATCAGTAACACAGTTTTAACAAGCACTTAAGAAAGGATGCATGTGAACTCCAGTGTTTTTCCCTCCATTTCTCTTACTGTTAGACAGGGTCTATAAAAAGGGTGTTAATTCTCAGGGGGAGAGGCTGAAAACTATACGCAGTCAATGGTGTCATAATCCTCTGAGAAAAAGACACACGCTACCGCTAGTTCTCTGTTCTTTTTCACTTGACTTCAACACTGCCATGTCTACCTTCACAATGCACAAACTCACTGTGAATACAGTAAATAGTCTTTATTACCTAGTGTGAGTCCAAACAGTCTCACGTGAAAAGATTCCTTACTTTAACACTTTACTGATTCTATTTACACAAACAATATCCATGTCTTTGTCAGAAAAACGTTGACACACGACGGAAGGCGCACTGGAAACAGATGAGCTATATGGATTGACTATTGTTGACTAGTGTTTTTAACCTGAAGGGAAGGTGCCCTCTCGGTAATATGAATGACATACTCAAGGAGTTTTTCCTCATCAACAGCTCCCAACCAAGTGGAACCATTTCCTAAAGCATTTGGTGGAGGTGGAGACAAGCTCCTAATCGCCTGTGTGTTATTGAATTATTGAATTAAAAGCTTATGTGCTCAGGGTGAGCATGTCAATTGAATGGTACGACTGAATGGTACACCGCCCGTGTCTTTCGCATCTGAATAGATCATTTGTGTATTCAAAATGGCGAAGAATGGGGGTATTACACAGATCGCCTTCATTGTCTGTAAGTCCTATTCACTCCAACTGTAATCATTGTGAGAGACAAGTCATATTCATCCATTCAAACGCCACGTCTCAGAACGGCTGTCCCCAACCCACATTCACTGCTCCTCAACACCACAGCGCTGCTTTTTTTGTCAAGAAGTTTTTGCACGGGGTTAATTAAAGAAGGGGTTTTCTTCAAAGAACACATTTTGCATAATTGCAGAGCAGCTGAAGTGGGAGTTGAACCTGTAGCCACCTGTTAATTGATATCTTAAAGGATCTTAAGGGGTAAATGCGACCCAATTGCCTGAGTATTTTCAGACTGACATTTTGCTACCACCTGTTTTAATTTCTACGCGTCGTATTTTGCTTCACACGGCCAGAAATAATCCTGGAGCTACAAGAAATGAATGTAAATTACATGGATTATAATTAATAGCCTTCATTTCGAGGGATTGATACGTTGTATTGTCAGTGCAAATCAGAAGCCTTTTTAAACCTCAAACACACCACAAGTTAGCACTGCAAAACACCCACAAACAACTGCGCGATCAAATCGGAACACGACATCTGAAGTGTTTTTTTTAGCATTCTGGGGACTGAAGTAGTGGAGTAGGACGAGTGAAGGTGATATTACTGCCTGGCATCTCAATGGGAATCAGTTACTGTGACCCACGCAATTTCCCCCTCAAAGAGTATTTCAACTTATGCAGATGAGCTCATCAGAGTGGCTGCTAAGCAGCAACATCTAGGCCTGGAATTGTGTCAATACCAGCAAAGAAAACAAATGCAAATCAAAATCGAAATTAATATGTTTCCCCCGAGGAGGGAGCTGAGTCTTACTTATATTCGTCTCCCAGAACATGACAGAATCCTGTTATCCATAAAAACAAGTGCTGTGGCGTTCCCAGCAAGATGACACAGATGTCATATGCCTTCTACAGCTTCAGATAAGACAGAAAAAAACAGGGAGTGCGAATCATGGTGACATTTTGGGTTATTGCAAAACCCTTAATAACCTTTTAAGAGGCTACTGACATGTTTGTTGATCTAACATACTAGATATCAATGCATTATAATAAGAACTACCATTTAGCAAATAGCCAATAGAGTATCAGTGGACACACAGTACACAGGCAGACCAGAATTGACTTTTGTCTTTTGACCAATCCAATCAGATCTTAAAAAAGTTCAGATGCAAACAAATCTGTTCTGATTGGTCAAAAGAAAACGGATCAGAATTGGGTTGCCTGTTTAAAAGCAGCCTCAGAGTGGGCTAATAGAATGCTGATTTAACGCATAGCGCCAAATGATCTGAAAGGGATTCAAATTCCCCAGACATTCAGCTTTAGTCACTAGTGTAATCCATACTGCTGTCTGACAGCGCTCTAGATGGCCTCATGTGGTATGTCTGGAAAGAGCTGAACCAGTGAAAACAGGAGAAAATTATGTAGGGCTGCCATATCATTGCTGTTGTCCATCACTTCTAACTGGAGTGTCTACTTCTCCCGGAGAGTTTACCGCAATTTTATTTCCTGTTTGGAACTCTGGGTTTTCATGACAAACCGTTTCTACCCTCTTCAGGATGGTACATAGCCCGGCCTCTGTAAGATAAACATTTATTCAAATGGATGGCCGTCCTGCAGCTGGCTTTAAAATAAGGCACCCCAGCGCTACAGCAAACAAATTCCCTGGTGGCAAACATCGGAGGGTTGTTTAGTGCTTATGCAGCATCGAAGCTGCACGGGCTCGGCTGATTGGCTGTTTAACGAGGGACACAAGTGGGCCGGGTTTGGCGCGTCTTTGTATAAACTGAACCACTTCACGGCTGATTTCATTTGTGTGCCGTGGAAGATAATTGGTTGGTGTGTGAAAAAAAAGGTGACTACGGTTAAGAGAACGGTGATATAACTTTACCCGACAGTGGGGGTCTCGACCGCTGTTGTGAACAATCATGGCTGGTGGTGGCGTGTTTGTGAGGTTGTAGCTTTTCTGACAGTTGATTAAGCAAGATAAATCATGCCAGCCCTTGAGCCATACCTTGGAGAGAGAACTGTGATCCTCAGGCATAATAAAGCTTGATAGCTTTAGAGGCACCATTTGTCAAGAATAATTACATTCCGTGTTTTGCTATAGCACGTGTGTATACAAATTTAATAAAATACACAACAAATACAGTAGCCCATATCCACTTGAAAGCTCAGCTCATTTGCACATAAACCGCAGAGAAGACAACAATAAAATTACAAATACATTCATAAAAAACGGTTAGTTTTTCCAGAACCACAAATGGTTTTATGAAAAGGGGCATTCCCTGTTCTACCCGAGCATTTTGCCTTTAAACGTTCATAAGACACTTCACATCGAATTTCACTTGAATGATATGTTTTTCAACTGTCTGAAATATTTGAAAGGATTGTTCTCGTACAATACAGTAAGTGAAGACAAAAGCATATCACTGTACATAAGCAGACAGGACTCAATAGCTTAACAGCAGCAATTCGTTCAACACCCTTACAAAATTGGAGCTTGAAATGTGTAAAACACAGACATCTAAATTGAAGGGTACACCATGAAAACACATAATGGCATGAAAGCGACGGTTTTCTTTCCCTTCTGCTCACAGCAGTCAGAACCAAGGACACATTTTTTTCCTACACTTTGAACAACAAACCACAGAATTAAAAAAGAAAGAAAAGAGAAAGAGAAATGGTCTGATGGTTTTTGGTTATACAATGCATGTCTGGAACCTCCCTGGGTCAAAGTGAATGACCCCTCCGTCATTCATCCGTGACCCCATTAGACGGCGGCCGGACGAGAGCGAGAGCTCAGACTTACGAGCTTTCAGTTCGCAGAATCCCGTTGGTCCAGACTAACGCACTCCAGCCCCCCACATTCCTGGCTGATGATTCCAGAACTTATCCCGGAACCGTGGATGAGGCTGTTGGACAGTGACTTGGGCCTGAGGTTGCAGGACAGGTACAATGGCTCCAGTTCCGTGTGAGGCGGCGAGCACTGGCCGTCTGGCGGTCCGTAGGCACTGCCGTCCTCCCCGTCCCTGCCCACCTCCTCCTTGGGCCCTTTGGTGGGGGAGTCCAGGGGCGTGTTTCCCTTGGTGGGGCTGCTGGACGCCGAGGAGCACTCCTGCAGCAGGGGACTGAGGGGGCGCTGGGGCTTTAAGTACGGTTTGACGTTGGCCACCAGGATGGCGCCGTCCCGCTGCTCCTTCCCGAACGTGCTGAGAGTTTTCCTGGCTGCGCCGCGGCTCAGGCTGCCATAAATCTCTGTCTCCACCATGGCCTCCATTCCCACTGGGATGAAAAGGTTGGTGCGATTATCGCCGCTGTCTGCTTGACTTCCTACCCGTAACTTTGGCATCCAGCATCTGTCGGAGTGGCCCAGAGCACGACATTCATCCGTACAGTGAGCAGATCGGTCTTGTCCTGAGGAAAGAGTTACAGAGTGGTTAGTGAATGACACATTCCATTTGAAGCGTTATCAAATATGCAAGGCAAATAATAAAATGTTATTCCCAGCCAGCACACTCCAAGCATTGGCCTCCCACACACAATGAAGTAAAAAACACGGAAGAATGAATAAATAGTTTCTAGGGAATAAGTACAACCACTCCGATTTCCAGTCTGTCAGGACCCAGATCAAGAGAAAATTTAAGTTCAAAATGCATATTACATCAAAAGAGGGAACAAATCGACAACAGTTCGGTTTGGCAAAACGGCAACACAGATCCCACACATTACAATCAGTGTCCTTTGAAGGCAGGCTCGCCACGGCAGACCAACCAACAATTATAGTGAAGGGGATACTGGTACATTTGTTTTGGTCTTTCATCTCCAGTCAGAGGAGAAAAAAAACTTGCAGATTTACATGTATGTAGCATATGTAAAGAAGACAGCTGCAGTACAGGCAGCATAACCAGGACAGAAAAGGAAACCGGATATTCACTTCACTAGAGTTGGCTATGAGCACTGCAGAGCAAGTAGCCATTGACAATGATGCAAAGAGAGAGGTATGTATATTGAAAAGGTTCAAAGTATAATTTGCATGGTTGGTATTTTGGCCTACTGCTTTTATATCTAAGATGGAGTAAAGGCGGTGTTACAGTGCCTTCCCAGCGTATGCCGTGAATTTCAAATTAGTTCAGACAATTAAGTATTCCCATCAGGGTTGAGAACCTGTTGAGAGAGAGGTGCTAACAAGGGATTTTATTTCGCAGTGTGCACGGCAAATCGTTGCATTTAAGAAGCACATCTTTCTTGTGAAGAAACAATAGCTCTTCGTTATCAGTGTTTGCTTATAACACTGCGCACGCCTTTGACGAGACCGATGCTGTGTCCTAATTTGAGTTTCTCACAAAGTAGAAAAAGCAACCTTGCGGCATCAGGAAACGTGCACTGTAAATAATGGAAAACACATTGTGGTACAGCACATATCAAGTGCATACATTTAGAGTGGAAATTATGAAGCAACTTCAGAAGCAGTAATAAACACTGAACGCACAACAACTTTCTATTTCTTGCTATACAGGGCCAATTCCTGTTACCACAGAATGATCAAAATAAGTACCAATATCTGTACACCTTTCGGTGGTGAGTGGATACAGATATGTTGTGTCACACGTTACATTTTTTTGACCGACTCCCAGAAATGCTGCAGGCTATGTTTTGTCATATACCTGCTACAGTCAGTTTCAATTAAAGGTGATGTTTCAGGGTTTTTCTGCATGTCAAACCTCATTTTCCAGTTACGTTTAGTACTGTAGCACCAGCCAGACACCTTTTGTGGTCAAAGTTCAATTCCTGACCTTCTTTTTTAGTCACATACCAGTGATAGAGGATTACTTGTCTCTACAAAGGAGCCATTTTGACATCTTGTGAGCTATACTCAGTGACACGCATGTATGGCTGAGCAAGGCTTGAGGCGACTGTAGACGTTCTTTACAGTTTTGAAGCAGAATGTTTTGTTTGTATCTATCAGGTGTGGCCAGCGTCTCCACTGCCATTGGTTCTAACTAAATCAGTCAAAGAAGATCAGGGACGGGAAAAAGTGTTCAGGTGACGCAACAGCACTAAAAGTATGTGGAAAATAAGGTCTAACATGCAAAAAATATTATATATATATATATATATATATATATATATATATATATATAATTTTTTTATATATATATGTGTCTCTCTCAAGGCACCTTAGAGTTCCAAGACTAATCATCTTTAATGGGTCTACAATTGCAGGGCTATACCTTTTGGAGGCTTGTTAAAAGCCAGAGACACAAAGCACCCATTTAAAAGGATCACACTGGTGGGATATTATGGCCGAGTTGAAGTGAAAAACATGATTTCAACGAAAAAAAGAACCTGCATGGTCATTATAAATAGAAACAGCAAAAGCCTAGCAACCCCAGAATGTATGCACCTGGTTTCTCCTGGAGACTATACATATTCAGTGGAGGAAGGTGTTGAGAGACGCACAGGTGCATACACTACCTGTATCAAAGCTGAGGAGACTGGAGTCTTTGATAAAAGGTTAAAATACAAAAACACCACTTAATCCACTGTTGTGGTCTTTTTTCTTACCAGAGGATACAGTTCCAGGACTGAGGGGTATTTTTTTTTTGGTCGTGCTCTTTGCGTGAAGCCTTAACTGGGGCTCTGGGCTACAGAGGCCTGTAAAGGTTGCAGGATTTCATGCGTACTTTTCCTCAAGGTAAATAACATGTACATACACTGCCCACTCAGCACTGTCTGGACACTGTGTCCTTTAGAGAAAATAGACAATGCAGAAACTGTCTGACTTCTCCAGCTTGGAGGATGAGCCCGACGAAACTCAATGCAAAAAGCTGACCGACCCTTACGGTAAACATTTCACGTGACAATTAGTTCTGCTTTTAAACTACATTCTGTACAAACGAAAGACACAACTCGGAGAACATCAGAAAAAAAAGCCTTAACACAAGCCATTAATATTAAATGCATTGCCCCAGTTCTTTGCATTTCTCTTATCTTACAAATGCAGGCCTATAAATTAATTGACATTCCAGTCAAGTGAGCATCGGTGCTGTGTGTAAATTTCGCTCCGCACATTTGAAACATCTCTTTCAGTATCTTTCCATTTGATTGGCCTTTGAACAGGGACCGGAGAATCAGATTCAGAAATATTTGCTCCAGAAAAGTGTGATTGAATTTACACCTCCCACAGAGGGAGCATGGCCCTGCCGTTTCCTCTAAACGCACGCGCGCACGAGCGCACCGTGAGCCACACACACACACGCTTTCCCTCTGTATCCATAACACTGTCTCCATCTCTGTCCTCCTGAGCATGCCAGAAACAAACAGCTCATAGCAATGCAAATGGAGTGGAAAGCACAGCACAGGACCTGATGACCACAGCCATTCCATTCCAAGACACTTCTAACTGTCAATGGGGGAAATAAGAGCCAGCGCCTCTTCAGACAAGTCCTCCATTATCTTTCCGACCGCAGACAAACTGACTCTGCTGCCTGTGCGAGACGCGCCTCATTTTTTACATGCATCGCATCACACGGGGGAAAGAGCAACACAGGATCAACCAATCATAACCCGACCAGTGAAAAAGACTTGACTGGTGAAAATTGCTCCAAACTCATCAGCGGTTAGAGGGATTGGGCACGTTGACGCAACTTTTGACATAGCTGGTACGGCACATTCCCGTTTTCCATTCATGTTGTGTGTCCATGCCATCCTGACAGCCTGTTTTAACATTCCGTTTAACATTCCAGGCAACTGAGAATGTCACCTACAAAAAAGCCGCATGAAAGCATTCTGTCAGGAGCCACCGAAAGCTACCTATCTGTTTGTACTGAAAGTGACTGTCATGCTCTTTTGTCCCTGTCTTGCGATTCAAGCACGACGTGCAGGAAGTTCATAATCAAATAATGAATTGATCAAACGGGACGTGCACAGAGATACACTTTACCATGCATATGAGCTTGTTTGATCGCTAAAGCCAGCAGAGGATGTTTGAACATTCTTTCCTTCAGCCAATGGACTCTTTTATCCCCTTAAACATCATCTACTTTCCACTCTGGAGCTTTCATGTCATCCTGACAGTGCAGCTCAACAGTCCTGCAACAGCACAGAGCCACCACATCAGGCTGTCTCACAGGGCTACCATATCAAGCTGGCTTACATAGCGACCATATCAAGCCGTCTCACAGAGCCACCATATCAAGCCGTCCACAGAGCTACCATATCAAGCCGTCTCACAGAGCTACCATATCAAGCCATCTCACAGAGTCACCATATCAAGCTGTCTTACAAGCTACCATATCAAGCCGTCTCACAGAGCTACCATATCAAGCCGTCCACAGAGCTACCAAATCAAGCCGTCTCACAGAGCAACCATATCAAGCCATCTCACAGAGCCACCATATCAAGCCATTTCACAGAGCCGCCATATCAAGCCGTCCACAGAGCTACCATATAATGCCGTCTCACAGAGCTACCATATAATGCCATCTCACAGAGCTACCATATAATGCCGTCTCAGAAGAGCTGCCATATCAAGCCGTCTCACAGAGCTACCATATCAAGCGTCCACAGAGCGACCATATCAAGCCGTATCACTACCGCAGCATAGCACTCATACCGCTAAAATGTAGTGATTATGATTTATGATTTCAGTAATCTCTTTGAGGTGTACCCTGTACAGTCATTATTTACTTTAGCTGTGCCCCGAAGGCGCTACTGCAACACAGGGTGTAGACATCCGTTATACACATTTTGTTTATGCTGCATGTCGGCTCGACGCTTTGATTGGGGAAAACAAGGGCCTGACACAAGGGTCTGTTAGGCGTCTTCAAGATGTCAGAAAGAGACAGACAGAGAGACAGAGAGAGAGAGAGAGAGAGAGAGTGTGAGTCCACTCACCCTGTTCAAGAAGCTGCCCATTAACCGCTGTGGCTTTCATCTTGAGGGCCTCCCTGGCAGACGCGTCGCAGTGGGAGCCTCTATTAGTATCCTGGTCACTGTCGGCCTGGTCACTGTCCCCGTGGCCGCTGTCCCGGAGGCTGGCTCGCTCTGCGTCCTTGAACGTGGAGCCGCTGCGGAGTGGAGAGGGAGGGAGACGAAGAAAAACATAACTCATCCGTGGAGTCCGTCCTGCGGCCGCCGCCGTTGCCACTCCCGTCCGCGGCGTTTGGTGTGACGGCGTGACTGGTTTGTAAACAGCCGGGAACAGGTGGTTGTCATGGAACGGCCTTACCTTTGAGCAAATGGCTGCCTGTTGGCTGCATAATTGGGCTCCGAGGGAAAATTATCCGTCTGAGAATAGAGGAAAGGAAATGAATGTGAGCGCCGGGCGCCAGACGTTATTTCTTCTTTCCTGTGTGCACCGGCACAGATGCCCTATCTTATTTTTGAGCCAGTTTCACACAGCAAGGAAATAATCCTCCAGCAACAAGAAATGTGAATTTATATTTGACATTTTAGTCATTTGGCAGACTCTCTTATCCAGAGAGACATAAAGTTACTCCATTCATCTTAACACAGCTAGGTGGGACAACCACAAGACCCAGTGGTAGTAAGGAGACTTTACTCAATAAAGTAGCTATCAGCAAAGTGAGTGCTGGAAGGAAGATTTCTTTATGAATAATTATGTGGATTAAATTTGTTGGACATTTTTGTAGAGGGTGATACATTTTTATTCAGAGCAAATCGAGTCTGAAATGTTAAAGTAGGAACTACAAACTTTAGAAGCCTTTCAAAAACTTGAATATATTACACGTAAGCATTTCTTTCTGCGCAGGAAAATTCCTACAGTAAGAGGACAATCGCATCAAGACACGTGTCACCTGTACGTCAGAGCAACATGAGATATTCAAAGGCCACGTCAATTAGCTACGGCTCTGGCCTGCATTTTGATCTGTGCATTTGAATCATTTAGGAACACATGAACTGTGTTAATAAAACATCCCAGAGTAAAAGAGCAGCTGCTAACAGAGACACTCTGATCAGGACAAAACCCCTACGTGTCCATATGTGCCTGTTTGGCAAACGGGGAGCACTGATGCATCCTGGGCCTCTGTCATCTGCATCCTGGGCCTTTTATTTATTATTATTATTTTTTTACATCTTGAGAATAATGCGTTTGAGCTGATCACACCCACATGCCCTGGCAACTGGTGACAGCGTCAGCCCATGTCATCGGTGTTATCATCTCTGGGAGACTCGTCACCAGTGTTATCATCCCAAATGAGACCCGTCTGGGAGACTGTCCTAGATATTTACATCGTTTACAACAGAAAAACACTGCCAGGGCTAAAAAACAAATTACATGCACACCCTGTCAATTGAATATGCTGGCTTGCGTAGTAACCCTGTCATCTTTTACAAGGCAGGGTGGGACCCTATTAATGGCCTTCTCTTGCCAACATTGGATTTGGATTTGCGGAGCTGGCCCATGTTTGCGTAGGGCAAGAAATCTGAACGTAAGGTTATTCAGTGTGGATCTAGCTGTCTGGCACGTAGTATTTCACTAATATGATCAGACAAGCTGCTCAAACACCTGTCCGATCCCAGATTTTGGGCAGGGTTCTGTTTTTACTTTGTGGCAGGCGGATTTGGCAGTGACAGTAAAGCAGCGCAGTCCAAGACTTACATGGTTTGCATATCTAACAGAAAGGGTTTTCTGATTATTCAGACCACCTGTAAGGTGCTGGTAGAAGTGACTCATAATGGGCCAATTTGAAAATGGCTGGGATCTCTGTGGAGGAGAGGTAGCAGTCTATTGTAGACCCTTAAAAACCAGGATCAAAATATATTTTCATATATTTCTTCAATATGCTTGTGGCGTATCATACTGAATCTGCTGCATTTTTAGTCCTTCAATTGGCAATATCATAACGCACCAGACAGGGAATAAAAATGATAACAAAGATGTCTGATTGCATGGTGCCTGTGTATTGATTTGAAGAATTACCTCTCTTGTTGCAGATTCTATAGAATACCAGGAACAGAGATAAGAGATACTAAAATTCAGAAAAAAAGTACACTACATGGATTCAGTTCCTTACCTGGATCACTGACATTCTATTCATAGAGGTCTCCGTGGTAAGCCCTGCAAAGCTTGAGTGACAGCCAGCCCGGGGCACAGTCAGGCTGTTGGAGGTGGTTTTCAGGTACATGACCTCCGACCTGGGCAGCGTGAGAGGCAGGGGGCCGGTGGTCTGGTAGTCGAAACAGATGGGCGAGGTGATGAGAGACGGGCTGCTGACCACGTTCATCCGGCTCACGGACTCCCTCTCCTCCGTCTCGCTCTGGACCAGCAGGATGTCGCTCTTGTTGATCCTCTTCTTCTTGCCCTTCCCCGCCGGGGGGTTCGATGTGGAGTACTCCGCCACGCGGCAGTTATAATTCCCGCCCTCCTTGTCCTGATGCTTGGACTTGACGGCGATGGCGGTCATGACGGCCAGGAGCATGACGGATATGATGCAGAGGGTGATTATGAGAGGTAGGGACACGTCCCAGTGAGGCTGCGTCCCTCCGGCCCGGGTTTCTCCTCCCGCCACGGCTCCAGTGCCCGCCTTAATGATCAGCTTGGCCACTGCTGACAGTGGCGGTTTGCCGTGGTCCGTCACCTTCACCACCAGCTCCACGGCCTGGGCCACGTCTTCCCACGCGGCGTGGGCCGTCCTCACGTCGCCGGCCACCGGGTCCATCTCGAACAGGTGCTCCTCGTTGCCCTCCGCGATCTCGTAAGTCAGACGACCGCTCTCGCCATGGTCATGGTCGACCGCCCTGACCGTGGTCACGATGTAGCCCAGGCCTACGTTCCTGGGGACAGTGATTTCCGCCGTGTCATTGAGTAGGAGGGGTAGGACAATGACGGGTAGGTTGTCATTGACGTCCAGCACACTGACCCGAACTGTGGCACTGCTCTCCATATGAGGAGACCCTGCGTCTTTAGCTTGAACTTTGAACTCAAAGAACTTGGTTTGTTCATAGTTGAAAGACCTGGATGCGTAAATGGCTCCGTTGGTAGGGTTGACGGATACATAGGTGTAAACTGACACATCTCCAATGTGTGAAGGCAAAATGGAATACGACACGGTCCCATTCCGACCTATATCTGGATCATGAGCCAGGACGGAGCCCAAGTACTCTCCAGGGATGTTGTTTTCAGGCACCTGGAGTCCATAGACTGTCTTGGTGAAACGTGGCGCATTGTCATTCTCATCCAAGATTTTCACTGTGAACGATTTTGTGTAATTCAGGGACGGAATTCCGTTGTCCCTGGCCACAATTGTCACATTATATTCGTCTTTCAGTTCTCTGTCCAGTGGTCTGTCCGTGAGCAGAGTATAAAAATTGTCATTGTTTTCCTGTAGCCTGAACGGCACATTACCAAGCACCCTGCATTGGAGCTGGCCATTCCTACCAGAATCTTTATCAGTGACTCTCACCAGGGCGATGACGGATTCGGGAGGCGCGGCCTCACTGATGGCCCCCTGGCGGACTGAGACAAAGCTGATGACTGGCCAGTTATCATTCTTGTCAAGCACTTTTACTGAGATCTTACAATGGCCAGGAATGGGGTTGGGCCCCAGGTCTTTGGCCTGCACGTCAAATTCGATTGTCGGATTCTCCTCATAGTCAATCTCTCCCCGAATCTTTATGACACCCGTGTTGGGGTCAATGGAAAACAACTCCTGGACTCTATCAGATGCATATCCACTGAAAGAGTAGATCACCTGCCCATTGCTGCCCTCGTCTTGATCTGTTGCATTAAGATCTATCAATATTTTCCCAACAGGTGAGTTTTCAGGGAGCTCCAGTACATAAGCTGGTTTCTCGAACACTGGGCTGTTATCATTTGAATCAGTAACTCTGACATTGATTTGCATGGACCCTGATCGTGGATACTCCCCTCCGTCAATGGCTGTCAAAAGGAGGGTATGATGAGACCTATCCTCCCGGTCTAGAGGTCGCTGAACCACCAATTCAGGATAGATGGTTCCGTCGCCCCTCAATTTCAAGTCCAGTGAAAAGGTATTGTAGTCGTCTCTGGTAACCTGATACGTTTTTATTCCGTTTTCCCCAGAATCAGAGTCGTGCGCGATTGTTAGAGGAAAACGTGTCCCAGCAGCTGCATTCTCTGAAATATCAATATCTATGTTGTCTGAGGGAAAACTGGGTGAGTTGTCGTTTATATCCACTATGTCAATTTTAATCATGCATATTTCCTTGTCGTTGGCAAACACTTCCATGGCAAGCTGACACTTAGGGTTGCGTCTGCACAACGTCTCCCTGTCAATCCGCTGTTTAGTAAAAAGCAGACCACTCTCCGGATCCACATCAATCAAATGTGGAGAGGAATTCTCCAGAACTCTAAAGTTCGATTTTTTCCCCCTCTCTAACGGTCCAAATCCAGCATCCTTAGCAATGTTTCCAATGACAGTGCCAGGTCCCTGCTCTTCGGGAACCGAATAATTCAGGTTTTTCAGTGTCCGGGCTTTAGCCCACAAGAGAAGGAAAAAGATGACCGGAAGACGCATATTGTGTAGAATGCGCGTGCTTAAAAAAATCATGTTTAACTCTCAACCTGTTGATTTGTTCGGCGAACCCACTACGACTAAAATCATGCGAGACAGGTAGTTTTGTATCCAACACGGAGGGGTTATTTAATCGATGTCTTATGAGCTAGTCTTTTCCGTCTTTTATGAGGCTCTTTTAACCTTTCTGTAAACAACGACGAACGCCTAAGTACATGAGTATTACACATTAACGCAATACAAATTGTAACATGTGGCAGATGTGATTCGCTCGTGCAGCGAATAAAATGTATTCAGTGATTTCAATGCATTCATAATTTCCCCTGTTGCTACAAGGTTACAAGCGTCTGTACATCCATCTATGCTGAAGGTTAGGCAGTACAAAGCGCAATGCCCTTATGCGACATCTAGCCTACAGAAAATTACTGAGATAGTCATTAATTTAACCGTTAATTGTCCAGCATTCTCGGCTAGTCTACTATCTACACAGTGTACGGCACTTTTTCCTTGTAAGAGCTACACACTGTTGCATACAGGTTATGTACAGGTAGGCTACACGAACTAACCCATAAAGTAAACCAAATGCACCAAAAAATATGTTCCTTCGGTACTCCGGCTTACATTCTCCTTTCATTTACAAGCATCTGGACAGCGATAAGGACTTTTGCCCGATAACTGTCCTATAATCAGTTCAGTAATCCCGTAATCCAGTCCAGTTGGACCTTGTGCTCTTGCATCCTGCATTGATTCGGGTAAGAACACCAACACTGCTGCTTTAGACGTAGGGGGGAAAAAATCCAAGAAGTCAGCTGCGAAACGTTGTAGATTTTTTTCGATATGCTCAAAATTGCCCGTGTTTTCTGTGTTCAATTCTCTGGTCACGTCAACAGTTGAAAACAGCTCTCTTGGCATTGAGATTTGGTTACCACTAGAATCCTCACGACGCCCTACACACCGACTCCAGTTTATCTCTTGGTGGATTTAACATTTTTTCTGATCGTCTTCCAACCAATGAGTGAAACAGTGACAGATCCAGCCGTAGGGGTTTTCTCCAATAGGTCTGGCAAGTTCGCATTGAAGGAGGGCTGTTCCGCTGATACGTGATTCAGTTACTGATGTGAGCGCACCGAGCAGAACTGGGGATGAAAACGTGCTCGTGGATGTTGTTCCTAATACATGTTGATTTGCAGTAGAGATAGTGTGTGGATCAACACAACTATATGCATGAGAAAAATATAGAACAACTTGAACTAATCGGTCTGGAATTTGGGTTGAGAGTGGCGATTCCAGAAAGGGCTGGTTTAGGTGGTCAGTTCTGTTGAGACAGAGAGGCGGGTCATGCCAACGGTATGTGGTACTGGATTACTGGGCTAGGCAATCAGAACAACAGACCTTTGTTTTCTGACTCTCAGAATGCTTGTGGACAGGATCGACCAAAATAACTTTGCATAGTATCTACCCAGTGCTCCCAATCCACCCAATTATACAATATGACAATATTTTTATTTGGCCTCGTCTCCTTTCGTTGCGTGGTCTGATAATGACTATGATTCATGATTCAAAAGTACAGTATGAACGCGGTTGCAGTGAGCAACTAAGGATTGCCTCACGAGAGGACACATCCGAAGAAAATGTAATATAGAAATAGCGCAACAGGTTGCCAATACATGTCATGGATTATTGCTTTACATGGAGATGCACTCTATATTCAGATATGGTTTCCTTTCTCATATCAGAAATATCACACTCACATTGTCCACAGCTTCCTGCTTTGTAATATCCTCAGGCATTATATGAGACAGATCTTAGGAAGATGGATTGACATTTAATCCAGTCTTCCAATCAGCTGACATTTGCCTTTGAATTCTCACCTGGCCAGAGCAGTGCAGTACCAGTCTTCCAGGTAATACAGGTATGCATCAACATCATCCTGTCTTAAAGGGAGTGATGCCAGCCTAAGGGCAACATTAGGGTTACAGGTTTGTCATTAAACCGCTCCTTGCTCCAGCTCCAAGTCAACCTTGCCTTGTCCTCAGGTTCATTTGTATTGTCCTGGACAAGCTGTTGTCCTCCTTCAAGGGAGCCCCAACTTTGCCAACCTAGGGCGCAGCCGGCGTACATTTGACATTTCTGCAGGTGAGAGATAAGAGCAACAAAGGCAACTTCTAATTATCATTCAGTCGGTAAAAACCTCAGGAAAGGACATCTATTGACAGGACTGTTTGGATTGACACATCCAGCCATTTCACCAAACTGTTGGAGCTCCCTGAGAAGGAACGTGAAGTTGGAATCAATAATGCATGCCTCCATCCCATCGTGTTCCATCGTTTCCCTGCACTTTCGGTGGAGATTGAAGAGCCTTTGTGTCAGCGGGAGTCTTTCCCAGAGCGCATTGCTATCCTTTCTGTGATGAACTTTCATCTGCATCTGTTTGTGGTTGCATTGATTGTTTCACCGTAAATTGATTCGCAGTCAAATCTGTATTAGGATGCCTCTGCATATTTGAGCTTCTGTAGTTCCGGAGGAGCGTGGAATGACAAGTAGTAAACACCAGTTACACAGCTCCGAGCATGAATTCAATATTTTGGCATCACCTTATGAGATTCCACTTTCCACCTTGTGACGGCGCGATTAGAGGGTGAGATTGAACTGTTTATTGCCTCTTGGCTGTATCACAGTCTTCACACTACCGCAGCACATCACCTCCAGTGCAAATCCCACAAGCAACCCAAGATAAATAACTTTAAACTTTAAATAAACAAGCGATAAAAGTGTGTTACAAAGCGTCACAGGTAGCATTCTGGGTAGCCAAACCACAGTAACAACACAGAATGCCGTTACATGTGTGATATTCGGTCATGTGTGTGCTGCGTGGCCACCCCCCATCCCCCCCGGAGGTGGGCAGACACATGTGCCTCCGTGCCCTACAGATGCCCCTCATCGCTCGTCCTGCTCGGGGTTCGCTAAGCCAGTCTGACAGCTGCCGTTGGTCAGGTAAGCCCACGGGGACCTGTGCTCTGTTTACTATGGGCAATGTGCCTTCAAAGACTTAATGCAATTATACGCTCTGAACAATGTCCATTACCGGCCTATCAATCAATTATTTTCAAGGAACACCAGTCGAGGATCCTGGGTGAACTCAAGCACATTTTCCAGACAGGTTGTATTCTAAGGGTTGGCGTCAGTTAACCCTTCACTGGTGCTGTGTAGTATTTGTTGTTCTGGAGACGGACAGTGGGATGTGTTCATGGTTGCCAAAGGAAGCCAGCCTTCCCCCAACATGGGACCAGTGGAGAAAAAAAAACATAAAACAAACAATATTTGCTTTTCACTCGTGTGTTTTCACAATTTCCCATAGCTAGTGTCTCTACTGGAGAATTTATTAGAGAGTGGGGAACAACATGCACATGAAGCTGTCTGCCCAAAAATGGCTCCCGTCTGTTGCACTGGATTGATTAATGCCAGCAAGCATAGTAAAAGAATCATCCAATCAGCGTTGAGCTGAGCTGGTCTCAACTGTGAGTAGTAGAATCACCAAATCAAAAGTAAAACTTCATTGATGGAAAGAATGGTATCTCTTATTTCTTTTGTTATCCACTGGTGGCTAGCAAGGTAAAATCTTGCCTTTCCTAAATTAGCCATGAACAGGCATATGGATATAGACTAGTGGCTGTGCTTTATTCTCTGTACTGGCCTGACTGAATAGAGGCTAAGTTTGTAGAGTAAGCTACCTAGTTGTAGCTAGTAGTTAAGGTAGTTAAGAAACTGAGCTATTCCTAAAAAACTAGTTTGTGTGTCATTGCCAAGCTAGCTAGGGTAGTTAGCTGGCTGTTTGAGTCAGGTCATAATGTTTAAGTTGAAATGTCGCAGAAAAATTAGAGGCAATTGTTTTATTTTACTTGCAACAACACTCAGTGCTGTCAAATCTAGATGTTTAGTGATCGTAAAATGTCGTAAACTTTAACTTGTTTGGTTATGCTGTAGGTCAGGGGTGTCAAACCGGTTCCACGGAGGTCAGAGTGTCTGCAGGTTTTTGGTTCCCAGTTCAGACCTAAACAACCAGGTGAGGGTAGAAACGAACCAATTTTTGACCTAATTAATCAATCATGTACGAGGTGAGAGTGAAAACCTGCAGACACTCGGTCCTCCATGGAACCGGTTTGACACCTCTGCTGTAGGTCATCTGTCTGATTTTTGTTTTCTTTAGTTGTTTTTTTTAAATACTTTATTTAACTGGTGGGGGGGTGCGCATTGAGATCTGGGTCTCATTCGCGAGTGTGCCCTGGGAACTCCAAACAAATGGCCCACACACATATAGACATGTAAAAAGACAGACATACACAGTTAGTTAAAACAAAAACATTCACCGAGATACAAAATCCTAAGCCATTAAAACAAACCGACCCAAGGGCACTAAGGCACCCAAGCGAAGTACCGACTGGATGCCATTAGGCGCTAAACATGAAAAAGCAGATCTACCAAGCTCAGTGTTCATCAAAGGAGTCAGTAATGTTAACCAACCCTGTGACCTGGTGTTATAATCTGAAACTCTGTGCTTCAACATGGTTGACAAGTAAGCTGGGAGCCTACAGAGAAGGGCGTCATAAACAAACAGAGAGTAGTGCAGAAGTCTATGGGTCTTTAATGAGGTCCAGACAACTTTTTGATAAAGGATGCAGTGATGAGTATTAAAACTGTCAGATGTAATAAAACGAAGGGCGCTATGATAAACAGAGTCAAGGGATCTCAGTCGTATCTGTTGCACTTTGGTATAGAGTATCTCCATAATCAAGAATGGGTAAAAAAGTTGATTGAACAATTAACTTCCTGCTAGTCAGGGAGAAGCAAGATTTATTTCTATAAAAGAATCCCACTTTACATTTAAGCTTTTTAACAAGCTCTGTTACATGTTTCTTAAAGGATAAATCAGTGTTTATCCAAATACCAAGGTATTTGTATGCTATGTACTAGTTCAGTGACAGAACCATGTATTGAATGAAGATGCAACCCAGTAGAAATGTTTTTTATGGGACTTTGAGGAAAGCATGTATTTAGTTTTCCCAGTATTTAGAACAAGCTTTAGATTTGCAAGTTACACGCAATTCCGGCTTCACTGGACAGATGTTTCTCGGTGGTTTAGTGCAGAAACGTATATGTGGTGCGGAAGTACCACCAGGGGGCGGGGCTTACACCCTAGTAGTAGCCCCTCCCAGGCATGTCAGCACAGGGAATCAGGGCCAATCAAGCGCACATGAAGGCACTAATCACCTGTTCTCCTCCTCCTATAAAGGCACGGTCAGTTTGCGAGTGGCGAGGGCTGGGGTGACGACGGACGTCTGGTCCCCTCATGTGGAGTATGTGTCCGAGAGAACCAAGGAAAGGGACTGTTTCCATCTCAGGGGGGACAAGCGGAGAGACAGACCACCTTCGCAAGCGAGCTCTCCACCATGCCCAGTTAAGACGGTGCCACACCCGTGGATTTCCGTTATAGTTAAAAGTTCTTCACCTTGTTTATGTTTCGTTGAGCAGTTTTATGATGTGCTTTGGGAAACGTCCTTCGTTGTGTGCCCGTGTTTGAGAAGAACTCAATAGAGAAACAGATTTTTTTTCGATCAAACCTGCACCTGACTCGTTATTCTTTCCATCTTCACGTCTAAGAGCAACCGACATAAGACATGGTCCGCTCACAGTGGTTACATTTATTCCGCCTCTGTGTGGCAGTTGTCTTGTGGTCTCAGCCCTTTGCTGTATATATCATGGTGGCATAGGCTATGAGCTAACAGCTTACACTTGGGCAAACCACCCAATATCTACAGGCCTAGGTTGTAATATTCCCATTCCTGTCTTTGCTTCCCCAATGATTTTACCAACGCACAACCACAGGAGACGGATGAATTGATTGGTTGACTCAGTGATATGAGTGGAGCTTAAAATCCTAACTGAATTCACCCCAGTGAAGGAAAAAATAAAAAAAGTTAAGATACCTGGTTGAGAGTTAACTTTCCTACTGTGCGTTCTGTCTGGAATGTAAGCTCCAACCACGTCACTAATCGACAACACTGAACCACGCACCATCTGCCTTAGGCGGATCGGCATTCAGCAACGAGACTCGGGACGAAAAATGCGTCTTGTCGAAGACAAAAAGAGAACAAGGTTGTCCTGCAAAGCATTATGGGTTACAACAGGTTGTTCGATTTGGGTGCAGATTGATTGGAGTCTGTGGCCTGTTAATTGAGTGGTAAAGGTTATGTATTTGATTCGATGCAGAAGAGCCGCGTGTTATCGGCATAAATATAACATGTGTGCCACTTCACTTCTGGGCCTGTGCCTGTCTGAGTATGACTGAGACAGAAACTAGCACACTGATGTACTGCCTCGGGAGGGTAGTGTCAGATTCCTTGTCTCTAACTCCTAGTTCAAGTGGCCCACATACAGCATGGGGAGGGGATGTAGGTGGATGGATGGCTGGATACTCTCTGGACCAGCACTGAGGAAGCAGGTTTGGAGAAGGAATCACCCCAGAGATATAGTTGGAGGTACCGGAGAAACCCTCAGCAGAGAATGAAAGCGGATTTCATTTTCAAAGGGATTATAATTGAGGTCACTGCTTTTTTTAATGTCCCCATTCTGATCGAGAAAAATAACTTGGGGATGATAAAATCAATTACTACACCCTAGGATGAAATGTGAGTGGAGACACTTAAAGAAAAAGCCTGATTTGGCAAAATGTACTTCAGGTATCCGGAACTATAGCATGACATTGTCAGAAGACTCAAGGCAAAGCTACCTGAAATATGATGAATGGGCGCTTTCGTGCTATCTGCTCCTAGTGTTTTGTTGCGATGAGTTACCACAAGGTCAAAGCGGAGTTTATCATTCAAATCACCTGCCAGTCCAACCATGTCCTTTCAAGGCATGTTTCTCTGCATGCTGCGTGTCGGTCTGTAATATCAATTTCCTGAAAGCTCAGAATTTACAAGTTCTCCGGTGACAGTAAGAGGACGTTTGGAAGGAGTCTCCTGGCATCCTGTGTCATGGAGAAGGACAATTAGAGTCTGATAAGGAATTTAGCATGACAGGAAATACCCCCCCTCATCCCCAATAAAAGGCTGATAATGATTGTACTTTAACTCAGAATAAAACTCCTTCACAGGGTTGACTGCCTCACTTTGACAAATGAAGAGTGCCTTAGAAGAGAACAGAGCGGATGTCCCCTCCAACAGAAAATAACGAAAGTCAATGGCACACTCAGTGCATGCCTAATTGCGGACTAGGCAGCAAATCAACAGAAACGTCAGGGCCTACTGGGTTGTAATGGGAAAACATTACTTCAACTGCTGTTCGTGTCTCATCTTTTTTATCCATGGACAAAGAAACAGCCTTTTTAAGAGAGGAGTCAATGTCTCTTGTATCCAAATATTACCAGAAGATCAGTGTATTAATTGCTAATGCTCAGAAGAGAGATGCATTCTATTCTAATGGTGCCAGTGATACTCATACGTTCTAGACACAGCCTACAAAGTGAATGAACCCCCCCACCTTTTTGGGTGTGAACATTACAACTAGCTCTCTCCCAATTATATGTGCTATTGTAAAGTGACGGGGAAAGTAATTTACGAATACTGTAGCGACATAAAAGAGGAGGGAAGTCGCCCACCAAGAAAAAAGAACTGTCAGTCCTGCACAGATAAAGCAACATCAAGTGTTGTCTCAGAGGAATTCCAATTACTTCAAGGCAAACTGGCAAACCACTAATAACTTCTGGGAACCTGAGAACAAAACACAGCGACTAATTACACAACCAAGTCTATTAGACTGATTGATGGAACATATTAGGTCTCTCACTTCCTCATCCACATGGAATGGAAGAGAATAGACAACTAGACCTTGGTTTCATTTTTGACAGCTGTCTACAGGGTGACCCATATTGACGTAATGAGACGATTCACAGTCTACAGTGTGCAGAGACCAACTGATACAGACTCATCCCCGTCAACTGATACAGACTCATCCCCGTCAACTGCGGCCAACTCATCCCCATCAGCTGATACCGACTCATCCCCGTCAACTGATTCAGACTCATCCCCGACAGCTGATACCGACTCATCCCCATCAACTGATACGACTCATCCCCATCAACTGATACGACTCATCCCCATCAACTGATACCGACTCGTCCCCGTTAACAGCCTCCTCGCCCAGGGACTAAGGAACTCTCCTTGCGCTGTTGACACAGTCGTCAGGAGTGGGTCTGATCCCACTGACAGGCTGCCTGAGACAAAGTGCTGTAAATAATTCTGTCTGCACATGCCCTGCCATTGGTGTGATTACAATAGAGGCTGGATGCAGGGAAGTCTCTACAAAAGGTTCCGCGAGTGGCAATGGAGAATGGAGCAATTGACTTTGGATCTGCACCGAGAAAAGTATGTTGTCGAGATAATTAATGACATTACTACATCCGTATTTTCAGCCGTGGATTTCCACACAATGTTTCCAGAGAAGGGGAGAGATGGGTGGCTTTTTGATTCATGCATTGGATCTGACTTGAGAAAAAGGGGGTGGGGGTGGTGTAGCTTTTGATATGTATATTACAAGGTGATACAGAATTTATATTACAGTGGGAGACACTTCTGTGGTGTTCTGGGTGAATTGAATATTGCAGTGCCATTGAGAGAAAAGTATTTGAACCATACTTGATTTGAATGGTACTTGAGTATTCTGTATAGTACAGTATTCAGCTCTGAGTTCAGCTGGCATTCAAATGTACGACGAAAAAGTAAATAAACTAATGAAGGTCAACGTCTGTTCATCAAAAATGCCCCTTTACAGTCTTCTCATTCTCTGCTCTCTTTAGTACAGTAGCTGTTTATTTATTGTTTTATTCATGATGTGTGCATTATGGAGCACCACACAGACAAGGCCATTCTTTATTAAAATACTGTGAACTTTTGGAAATAAGTACTATCCTGGTGCACCTGGAGCCTCTGTCTTTTGATTTGTTGTTTTCAAAGACTTCCAGGCCTCGGCTAATATTTTCCTCCATGCAGGCTGAATACTACATGTAGGCCCCTGCAGGCGTGAGGTGGCCCGTCCTTGGCACGTGCACCAGTCGCCCGGTCCGAGTCGCAAGAAGAACGGCTCGACCTCGAGATCGATTTGTGTGGCTTCTCGGAGCAAGTGGGGTTACAAGTTGTTTGACTGCAAAATCTTTGTTGTTTTATTGAGGCCCAGGACAGACATTTGTTCCACAGCATTTTTTGATTATTTCATACTGAATGTTATCAGGGAATTCGAAATGCAAGCTTCACCATTTAGTGAGAAATTAAAAAGGCTTAATGAAGTAAATGACTAATAAGTTTATGCAAGTCATTTTAAAACTTGTAGTTTGATGCTTATATTTGTGGCGGGCTTAGAAACAGCACATGTTCTTGATTAATTGTTTTTGGTGTTACCAGTTATGTATGAATCCTCTCTCCCTAAAAGGTTTGATGTTTGCCCTTACATCTGATCCAGCGAATTGGGGATCTATTCACTAGATAACCTACCTGTATGTATTGATAGACTGCAGGTCTGACCAGAGGGCTGACGGGTATTACGTTTGTTTTGCCTGGGCGATGCTGTGGTTTGCGTGTCAATTCCAAGCCCCGCCACCAGGCGTGAAAGGATTTGGAGTAGTTAAAAACGAGGTAGGACGAGGGGAAATTTTGACACAGCTAGATGAGTTTTGAAAGAAACATTTTGAGTCATTGTTTAAAGGGGTCCTGAGTTTTGAGGATGCAATTGAAAGTTTTATTTTTTTTAAATGTTCAGTGTAATTCGAGTCTTGAGTCCTAAATTTCAGATTTGAGTCCACATCTCTGGTACTGGTATTCTGTCAATGTAATGTATTCAGTCTGTACTGTAAAGAACCCAGAACACATTAGCATTTATTTTTTTATATAAATAAAAACACTAGGGTATGCCTAAGCCGATTAGCTTGCCTCTTGGTTTTGTGTTGCTCAGTTCGTAGAGCATGGCACTCACAAGGCCAGGGTTGCGGGTTTGTTTCCCACGGGGGCCAACGGCGAAAGTTGGGGGGTGTGTTGCTTTGGATAAGAGCATCTGCTAAATTATTTAAATGTAATTGTTTTAATATCTTTCTTGCAGGCATGTTTTCTTTTAGTGGACAGGAAACTAGAGAAAGGTAGAGCGGAGAGTTGTTGCTGAGGGATCATTGAGCCGGATTCAAACCTATGCTGCAGCAGAACGTGTGCACTGGAGGCAGCCACCATTTAAATGTAAATCTGATGCAAGAACAAACATTGTAGGTTATTCAAACAAATCCTGAATGCGAATGTTATAATCAAAGTTATTGTTTATTATGATTTTGTAATGATCAGTCGGCTTAAGATGCAGTGTTCTTTGGTTTGTCTTTCCACAGGGAATCCCTTTTGGACCCTTTTGGAAAGCAGAAGGAGGAGTCTTTTTTTTTAAACTCCTCCAAATCCACATAGCTGAGGACTTGTCGTGTAGCATCAATGCCGCCGAATTTATCAAGAGGGCACAACGGCAACTTCACTCCCTAAAGCAGCTAAAGGACTTTGGCATGCCATCCCGGGTTCTCTCCCGATACTGTCCTGGCAACATCCTGACCTCGAGGCCTCTTATGAAAACTGATTTGCGCACGTCGCAGGGTCTCTGCAGTGGAAGGCCGCCGAGCTCATCTCCATAGCCAAGCTCCAATCCATCCAGGACGTCGATGTGAAATGATGCCGGATGAAAAGCCCGCCCTGTTACCAAGGACCCCTTCACACCCAAGCCATGCACTGTTCATTTGACTACCATTGGTCAGACAGGGACCGAAACATAACGTGTCGTACTTAGAGTCTCTGTGACAGTTTCTGACTGCAAGCCATCAGTTGACTGTCTCTTCAACTGGGCAAACATACAGTCATGCATGGAAGTACTATAACACACACATAGTCAAACACTCCCTAGAAATATTTAAGCAAGCAATATTTTTATTCAAATATGTTATTGGTTGGGGGGTATGTTATTTATAATTAGGTGCACATGGAGGAAGTTGGATCCCCCTGAAACGGATTGCCCTCCTTTACACAAAATACATTTTAGTGTGACCCTCTCTGACCACTTCTCAGTTATGGATGCATTACATACAATTACTAACAGGATTAGTTTAGAAAACAGTTATGTCTTTGTGTAGCAAGAAACTTATCAACCAATTAATGCACTGGCAATAACACATATCTTATGGAAAAAGTATCCTGCAGTAGAGCATGCTGGGAAATGTAGTACTTTATTTACCCCAACTTGTGAATTGTTTACTCACCGTCATCAATCATCAAGGACACGACACACATCAATGGGGAACATGTGAGGAAAACATATTAAAAACCTCATCTTAAGGCACCAGCCCAAATTAGCCAAAGAGAAAAACTCATTTGGAATACTAAGGAACACTGTTGTTCATCCTCTGGGCGCAGACAAGCAGGCTGTGTGTACGAATAACCATCTAAAGCTCTGAGTGGAGCTCCGGGGCGGGATGAATCTGACACTAAAGCTCCTTCTGTGCTGCGTTGGAGTGCTCTAGGGTGGGTGTGTGACATTGCCCAAGATAATGTGTGTCTCAGCTTGCAGCCTTTTACATGAACATATCCTGTATGGCCACAGTCGATAGTAGCAGCACTGGCTTTCTGTGGGAATTTTGTGACTGCAAGCCATTCGTCCTTAGCCATGCTGTCTGGCGTTGCCGGACGTTGTGGCTTACCGCACGAGCCACCAGACGGCTGTATGATACACAAACCATTCTGGCACAAATATCAAAGATCTGAGCTGCCTTATGAAGAACAGTCTGGATTGGGTGAGGGTGTAAACACTGTGGACATTTTTACACTATCACGCCCCAGTAGTCCATTCGCCTTCAATGCACGTTTGATGAAAAAAACGTTTTGCCTAATTTCAACCTCCAACTGACTTTTTTACGCTCACATCTAAATAATTTGCATTACACAATGTCTGTTATTTCCCTGTAGTGATCATTGTCTCCCGGCTCATGGTACAGCTAACTATTCGAAACCAATCAGATAATGTCTGCAGGTGGGTCACGTCACTGTCTGTCAACAGAGTAGAAAGTAAACAGGAAAGTTGACCGAACCATAAAAAAAATAATGTTGTACAATGTGTACAACTACAGCAGACCCCTGTGCTTTACAAAATAGCCTACATAAAGGGTTCTTCAGACTGAAGCGGGACCCTGTCCCTCCTTCTGAAATATACTTTTTATTATATATATTCTCTGGCATGTTTATGCGTTTATTAGAGACAGTGGGGATTTAGCTAGAAGAGAAGCTAAGAGACACATCAAACCCATGCTTTTAATGGTCTGTGTCCCCTGGAGGTTGCAGTGTAGACCACCTCTAAGGACCACCCTAGAACCCTGGACTAACCTAGACCACTGGATCATTCTAGAACCCTGGGCCACACTAGACCACTGGATCATTCTAGAACACTGGACCAATCAAACCAATGGAACAGCCTAGACCACTGGAACACCCGAGACTAACGGATCATTCTGGAACACTGGACCACCCAAACCAATCGAACAGTCTAGACCACTGGATCATTCTAGAACACTGGACCACCCAATCCAATGGAAAATCAGAGACCACTGGAACACCCTAGACCACTGGATCATTCTAGAACACTGGAACACCCAAATCAGTGGAACAGCCAAGACCACTGGAACACCCTAGACCACTGGATCTTTCTAGAACACTGAACCGCCCAAACCAATGGAACCGCCTAGACCACTGGAACACCCTAGACCACTGGATCATTCTAGAACACTGGACCACCCAAATCAGTGGAACAGCCTAGACCACTGGAACACCCTAGACCACTGGATCATTCTAGAACACTGGACCACCCAAACCAAAGGAACAGCCTAGACCACTGGAACACCCTAGACCACTGGATCATTCTAGAATACTGGACCACCCAAACCAATGGAACAGCCTAGACCACTGGAACACCTTAAGCCAGGGAACCGTTTATTTCTAAGAGTGTAGATTACAGAGAGTAGAGAACAGGCTAAAACAATCGTAGCATATGTTACATTCTCAACCATGATATTGGAGTCACACAAGTGAACATCTGTGGTGTTTTCATTCTGCCAAACCAAACATAGTTGCAAAATGTTTCTTTAAACAGAAGCACTCGGATCACAATCGGGAGGGCCCTACCTGAATTAATAGAAAATCAGTCTGACAGAACTAAAGGGATTTTTTTACTTTATTATTATAGCATCAAGAATTAAATGGCTGGTTTCCGCTGTAATGAAAATGAACACAATCATAACCCCAAAGCCATAGCCATATACAGGTGCTGGTCATATAATTAGAATATCATCAAAAAGTTGATTTATTTCAGTAATTCCATTCAAAAAGTGAAACTTGTATAATGTATACATTCATTCCACACAGACTGATACATTTCAAGTGTTTATTTCTTTTAATTTTGATGATTATAACTGACAACTAATGAAAACCCCAAATCAGTATCTCAGAATATTAGAATATTGTGAAAAGGTTCAATATTGAAGACACCTGGTGCCACACTCTAATAAGCTAATTAACTCAGAACACCTCCAAAGGCCTTTAAATGGTCTCTCAGTCTAGTTTTGTAGGCTACACAATCATGGGGAAGACTGCTGACTTGACAGCTGTCCAAAAGACGACCATTGACACCTTGCACAAGGAGGGCAAGACACAAAAGGTCATAGCCAAAGAGGCTGGCTGTTCACAGAGCTCTGCGTCCTAGCACATTAATAGAGAGGCGAAGGGAAGGAAAAGATGTGGTAGAAAAAAGTGTACAAGCAATAGGGATAACTGCACCCTGGAGAGGATTGTGAAACAAAACCCATTCAAAAATGTGGGGGAGATTCACAAAGAGTAGACTGCAGCTGGAGTCAGTGCTTCAAGAACCACCACGCACAGACATATGCAAGACATGGGTTTCAGCTGTCGCATTCCTTGTGTCAAGCCACTCTTGAACAAGAAACATCGTCGGAAGGGTCTCGCCTGGGCTAAAGACAAAAAGGACTAA
>JACXGI010000607.1:106641-126437 GCA_016801175.1 Esox masquinongy
TGTAAAGTTTCCACAGTCAGTGATGGTTTGGGGTGCCATGTCATCTGCTGGTGTTGGTCCACTGTGTTTTCTGAGGTCCAAGGTCAACGCAGCTGTCTACCAGGAAGTTTTAGAGCACTTCATGCTTCCTGCTGCTGACCAACTTTATGGAGATGCAGATTTCATTTTCCAACAGGACTTGGCACCAGCACACAGTGCCTAAGCTACCAGTACCTGGTTTAAGGACCATGGTATCCCTGTTCTTAATTGGCCAGCAAACCCGCCTGACCTTAACCCTATAGAAAATCTGGGCTCTCATAACACCTGAGCAGTGCCACAGACTGATTGACTCCATGCCACGCCGCATTGCTGCAGTAATTCAGGCAAAAGGAGCCCCAACTAAGTAATGAGTGCTGTACATGCTCATACTTTTCATGTTCATACTTTTCAGTTGGCCAACATTTCAAAAAATCCTTTTTTAGTATTAGTCTTAAGTAATATTCTAATTTTCTGAGATACTGAGTTTGGGATTTTCATTAGTTGTCAGTTATAATCATCACACTTAAAAGAAATAAACATTTGAAATATATCAGTCGGTGTGTAATGAATGAATATAATATACAAGTTTCACTTTTTGAATGGAATTACTGAAATAAATCAACTTTTTAATGATATTCTAATTTAATGACCAACACCTGTATGTATACAGTGCCTATGGAATGTCTATACCCCCATGAACTTCACATTTTGCGGTGTCACTGTCTCAGAGTTACATGCATAAGGATAAGAATTTTTATATATGATCATTTCTGAAACTCAATTCAATTTCTAAATGTCATAGTACATCAGCAGATTTTTACCTGTAACTTCTGAAACCCAACTTGCCCCTGTCAGTTATCATTATAATTTTGGCATACAAGACGTGATCCTGGGCCAGAACCTCGAGGATGTGAACATGGAGCATGTCAAAATGTTTGGAAATAAAGTGAATATGGCCTGGGGCCTGTGAAATGTGTAAAAAATTAAGTGAACATGAACTCAATCCTGTCAAAATTTTTAAAAAGTAAGTGTACATGACCTGGATCCTATAAAAATGTTTAAAAATGAAGTGAACATGACCTCAGTCCTGTCAAAATGTTTAAAAGTAAGTGAATATGCCCTGGATCTTGTCAAAATGTGTTGAAATGAAGTGAACATGGCCTGGGGCATGTCAAAATGTGTAGAAATGAAGTGTACATGGCCTGGAGCATGTCAAAATGTGTAGAAATGAAGTGAACATGGCCCGGGGCATGTCAAAATGTGTAGAAACAAAGTGAACATGGCCTGGCACATGCCAAAATGTGATGAAATTAGATGAACATGGTGTAGGGAATGTCAAAATGTACATAATGGCTGGAAATTAGCTTCCCTGTCATTATACCAAAAGGTTTCTCACTACTCCATAGACATTGTCCCTTCAGAATAGCAAAAAGTGTTTTAAATCTAATCTACCAACTCTGGCTCAGGGCCCTCAAAAGGGTGAAGGTCATATAATTACAAATCCGGGATGGGAAAAGCTATGTCAATTACATTAGCAGCCTGCAATTAACCATAATGAAATAGATTTCAATATTTTAAAACAATTCACCTGGCAGGCTGTGTGTTGAAAACCATGCAGGCTTGATGATACTGACTGATTCTTTACTGCCGCTCATAACCCAGGCCAAATTACTTCTTATTTGCATTGCATGACTCATGAATATAGACGATCGTCTGAATTTCAATTATTTTGAGGCTAAGCTAGCATCACCCAACCTTAGTGATGCTGTAAATGCCTGTGAGATGTGATGGTATATTGCTTGCACGATCACCTGCATAAACGTCAAATTCAGCAGCGTATCATTGGCCAGTTCCACCACAGTTGTAAAACCATTAGATTTTCTGCTTTCCCCCCACAGAGATGCTTAGAGGACGTAACTGGGTGAAAATAAGCATGGACAATGCCATCGATGGCATTCGTCATTTTAATGTTCTCAAAAGAAATGTACTTCCAAGACGACAGACAGGCAATTCCAACCAGGTCATTGGGAGGGGCTAGCTAATTCATGACATCAATATTGACTTGTGTAACATGGAGATGGCTTCAACTTTTCTGCCCAAACTGGAACATTGTATATTGTGTACCCCACCCTCCCCAACACACACACACACACACACACACACACACACACACACACACACACACACAAGACACACACACTTGACCTCTCTAGGGTTCTGTAGCATGATGTTTCCCCCTACTGGTGGGAATAAAGTCTGGTCCCAGATCTGTTAGTGCTTTTGTCTGGTCCACTGTCATTAACAAGCTGAACATGTTTTTGCATGATAGTTAAGGTGTTGAAAAGAGAGCACAAACACATGGTCACCCAGAATAGTGTAAATTGCCATTGCTCTGAGGATAGGGGGCGACAGGGGACGGAGACCATAGATAGAAATAATCAATCTCAACTGACTGAAAAGATTTCCTATAGGAATCCTTTTCAGTGCTGACCTCTCAAACTAGTTTGATGGTACGAGAATCTAACATTGTGGATAAAATAGCAGCCCAGTATATGTTCCTTTCAATATACCTGGGTAATTAGCCATTCAATGAGAACATTTATTTATGTTCTGTTGTTTTTTGAGCAAAGCAATAAGCTGTGATAAACATCTGAACGTTCTACTATAATAATTTTTTATTGGGGATTAATGTTTTTAACATCTCGGTGGTGCACATTATGGCACCCAGATCAGTGGATGGAATTAACATAAGCCTGTGGTTTTTATTATATCACATATTTATATATTCTTGCACCGATGATGCACTTAACCACTTTGGTGTTAAGGGTGTCAAAAAGATCAAGTTGGCTCTTGGATGAATGTAGTGACATCAGTAGTGTCATATAAGATGATATGCAAGGTGTTATTTTTTTTTACCAGGAGTTGACTGACCACACTCTCATTTACAACCTGTGTACAACAATGACCTAATACAACTCACAAATTAAAACAAATGTTTAACCAAAAACATGTTCATTTCTGCTCAAATATGTTTGCTTATATTATTTTTAATCGGAAACTGTGATATTGGCTGTTAGCCATGGTATATGTCATTTGTCAGGCATGATGGGGTGTGGTGTATGGCCAATACACTACTGCAAAGGGCTTTTCTTTGTCGCGATGCCTAAGAACAGCTCTTAGCCATTGTATATTGCCCATATACCACATCCTGTCATGCCCCTATTATGGATTCGAGCCATGAAGACAACCCCTTGTCTTCATACCACAGCTTTCAGCCAGTCAGCATTCAGGATTCAAACCACCTGCTTTTTCATAGACTATGTTTGACATGGACTGCCTTCAAGCTATGTTTCTTTGATCTGTTCATTGGGTTACTCTTAATCTTTGTAAACATTGTTGAGCGAAGTAGGGCCATACGATATGTACAGAGAATGAAGACGGCTCTGACGCTGGGAACCAGTGGCGTGATTTGACCATGGCCCTCTGGTTATTTTGGCACAACATGTTTTCGACTCATTGCATAACCCCAGTGACTGCCTGTTATCTGTCAATAGCTCCAGAAATTGATAGAGAAAAACTGTGCCATTGATCGTTGCATGCTATTTGTGGAATTCCTTGCAGTTTACAAATCAAGCCTCCATTTGATTCATGTACATATTGAAATCTGACAGTAATTATAACCTGTCAAGGTTCCCTGTTGATTCCACCGTCATTCAGATAACTGAGAGGAATTTTAGGTCCCTGATTCTTTTCAGAAGTTGCATTTGATAGAGATGTTGGTGAAAATAATGTGTATTTGACAAAATTTCACCAAAAGAATTGAAGTGCAAATACAGGTCAGCCATAGTGGATACCTTGAGCTAAATAAAACAAAATTCGTTTTTATACACTTATGGGCCAAAATGAAAACAAATGTACATCCTTTCTTGTAAATTGAGCTGCTTTTCTATACTTGATGTGATATTTCCATTGATGGCGCTTCTGATCAAAGCGCAAGATACGTATTTCAATGCAGAATTCATGTTTTTGCATAATATAATATCTGCTTATAACAAAAGAAAGGCAATTTAAGCTAAATGCAGTTCTTACAGTGACCTATAGTGATAATGGTGTTAGTCTACAGTGATGATGGTGTTGATCTACAGTGATTATGGTGTTAGTCTAGTGACGGTGTTAGTCTACAGCAATGGTGGTGTCAGTCTACAGTGATCAGTGTTATTCTACAATGATGATGGTGTTAGTCTACAGTGATGATGTTGTTGGTCTACAGTGATGATGTTGTTGGTCTACAGTGATGATGGTGTTAGTGATGGTGTTAGTCCACAGTGATGATGGTGTTAGTCTACAGTGATGATGTTGTTGGTCTACAGTGAGGATGGTGTTAGTCTACAGTGATGATGGTGTTAGTCTACAGCAATGATGGTGTCGGTCTGCAGTGATGATGTTGTTGGTCTACAGTGATGATGGTGTTAATCTACAGTGATGATGGTGTTGGTCTACAGTGATGATGGTGTTAGTCTACAGTAATGATGGTGTTAGTCTACAGTGATGATGTTGTTGGTCTACAGTGAGGATGGTGTTGGTCTACAGTGATGAAGGTGTTAGTCTACAGCAATGATGGTGTCGGTCTGCAGTGATGATGGTGTTAGTCTACAGTAATGATGGTGTTATTATACACTGAAGATGGTGGTAGTCTACAGCAATGGTGGTGTCAGTCTACAGTGATCATGGTGTTATTCTACAGTGATTATGGTGTTTGTCCACAGTGATGTTGGTGTTGATCTACAAATGAGGCGGGTGTTTGTCCACAGTGATGTTGGTGTTGGTCTACAATGCTGTTGGTGTTGACAAACAGTAATGATGGTGTTTGTCTACAGTAATGGTGGTGTTGATCCACAGTGACATTGGTGTTGACTTACAGTGATGATGGTGTTGACCTACAGTGATCATGGTGTTGACCTACAGTGACGTTAGTGTTGCTCTACAGCAATGTTGGTGTTGGCCTACAATGTTGTTGGTGTTGACGTACAGAGATGATGGTGTTGATCTACAGTGATGATGACTTTGGCCTACAGTGAGGTTGGTGTTGATCTACAGCGATGATGACTTTGGCCTACAGTGATGATGGGGTTTAATTACAGTGATGACAGGACACCCCTCAGAGTCTGGCTCCTCTCTATGTTTCTTCCTAGATTCCAGCCATACTAGGGAGTTTTTCCTAGTCACTGTGCAACAATTCTTGTTGTTGCTTGCTCTTGGGGGTTTCAGGCAGGTTACAAATATGTATGTGCTTTGTGACAACTGCTGATGTAAAACTGGCTTCATAAAATACATTTGATTGATTATCAGACACCAGACTCTAACATGTGTCCTCCAACCTGATCATGTTGTCATTTTGACCTTGTCTTGTTGGTTGACACTTATAGATCAGATCACATTCAGATCACAATGGCTCCTTTAATCACAGGCTTCAGTCTAAAAATGTGCATAACTTTCAGAATGTGCATAACATTCAAAATGTGCATAACATTCAGAATGTGCATAACATCCTGAAAGAAAACACACGTTTGAACCACATGCAAACAAGGCTTGTTTTTTAATCCTGCTGCTCGTCTGTGGATAGTTGTGAACCCAAAGACTTTATGTAACACCTAATTTTCCATCAGCTGGCCAGGCCAATATTACAATGTAGGAGTGAGGTGTATGAGAACTAAGCAGTACACCACTGTTCGTGATATCACACATGATAGCCTATTAATAGTCACATAAAAAACATTGATCCACAAAATGTGTTTTTATAATGTACTTTCACTCTCATTCAACTGTGTAGATGAACATGCCTTGTGGCACGAGTTATTGGGTCGATGGGCAGCTTTTTGACCTACATGGGAAGCATAAAGCAATGGTGAAGGAAGCCATTTCATATGGTATTGATTGATAAATGCATTTTCCCTGTGGAATTGGAGATCTATCATAACCAGTCACAAGGTAGTAGCCTACATCACCCACAAAAAAAGTATGACCTTATTTTATTCATAGTATATCACGTCATAAACATACGCTTTTTACAATAAGGCATTTATGAGTGTCCATTTTGCAACCAGAGGTTTCAACTCCAAGGACATGATTCTAAGAGTCTTCCCTGATCTCACTGTTGGTGGGTATGGCATAAGTAGATTCCCCTCCATTCTGAAGGTGCATTATGGAAGGTTCTCTGAGTTTCCTAGAAAATGAGAAACTAATCCATTGGAATACTCATCTTGATTTCAATTCCAAACATGGTGTTGATGTTTATAATATACATAATTCACAGTGATTTTAGTTTTGTTCAGTTGCAAAAAAACTGATAATTTGTTATGAGCACTGATTCGTCCACCATCCTCCTTTCAGTGTACTCTAGGCTCTCTGGCAGAAATTCAAAGCTACACTTTTTTTTACTCCATCTTCCTTCAGGGCATCCACTTTAGCTAGCTAGATTATGTACGCTTTTTTAAATTCCTGGTGGCTTATTTGGTCTGGAAAATTGCAGGCTCATTTGAAGCCCACCCTAAGCAGATAAATGATTTTGTTAAGGGTTATCTATTAATTTGTAAATTCGTTACATACAACTTACAAATGGTTATTAGTCAAAAAAGTGCAATAACTGGTCAGTAACTGACAAATAGTGAGCCCATATATGCCTATAGGTTACTAACTGTTTCCAAATGCAGTTGCACAGGCTTATAGGTCAAACATGTATGCATGATTGCGTCAACTTATTTCCAATGGTTGCACAGAAATAGTTGTTTATTATAATGTAGGGGCCCCCTGAATGGCTTGTGTATTAGCCAAGGAGTCCTTCAGAGAACAGTGCAGTTGATCAGCTCTCTTTGGGTTTGGGGGATTATTAATTGAATATGGTTGCCTTGCTTTGTCGTGCTCCCAACTCTGTCTGCATGTTACGTCCTCAATGTAAAGTGCAAAGCAGTTAAGTTGAACACATATTTCCAGTCATGTAGCCACAACTCTTTAAAACTGATTTTTTTCTTTTGCTGCGTCCCACAGAGATCCAACTACTTTTAGTTGTTGATTAGTTGTTCCATATTTTATCAATACACTTAACACTATGAAACTGCGCGTGTGTGGTGAACAATTTACCCGTAACACCTTGGGTTGGTGAAAAAGCGGAGGAGGTGTGTTCGAACAATGTGGAAACGTTGGTCTTAGTATCCATCTGAAAACTGAGTGAACATGTTTAACATGTTATTAATGATCTTCCTGCATGTTTTTAGTGAAGAGTACCTAGCTAACGCATGCATGTATGTCCAATGCCTTAATAAGTTCATCACAACCTCTTCATAAACACTCCACAAATGTTACCTTAGTAGAAAGTGTTGCTGATAAAAACATATAATCTGTAATTAACAACACCATCCCAACGATCATCACAAGCAAAAGTGTCACCAAAAGAAAATCTATCTCAACCATAATGTATCAAACATTAAAATACCAAATATGCATACTGTATCCCTAAAAAATATATATCAAACACTAATATACCAAAAAACAAATTCTTAAATGCTAAATATGAATATACCACACACTGAAGGTTTGCTGCATTATAAACATACCAAACATTTGAGGTTTGCTGTCTTATGAAAATACCAAAAAGTAGAGGCTTTCGTAAGCAGGTTCTAACCTATAGGCTGAAAGTCAATCCAGGCCACCTGGGACACATTCTGCTGTGTAATTCCTCTAAACAGATATCCAATGAAGTAGACTTCCTAAGCACATTTCAAGTTAGTAATGAAAAGCAGTCCACTTCCCCATGGAGATATCTAAGAAGGAATGATGGATGCTTTTCTTTCATGAATAAAAAATTTGAATTTTCCATTAACATCATGAACTCCATTTTCTTTGGGTCGAAGTAAAATTGATAAAAAATGTATTTTGAACTCTACATATACATATGTATTATGTAACTTTTTGTATTTTTTCACATTCAAATGCTTCAATAAGTCTCTGGTGGTCATTTCACATCTCTGGAGGTCATACAACATGAGGCAACAGTTACAAGCTGTAAGTTACCCTTACATTACCTGGGAACTGCTCAATTCATTTGTCCTGTTGGGTCAGATTTTCCCGCCAGATTTCAAGCAGCGTACAACGAATGACCTGTTTCTGTAGACTGGAGACTCAAGAGGAACAGCTAGTGGCTGATTGGCTAGCGATTAAAGATTGACAGCTTGCCCCAGGCGAGACAAAGATAAACATTGGATTTGCGTTCGCTCACTGAAGAAAACAAATGAAGTTGAAAGAATATAAAACAACCCAGAGTTTGCAAACAGCAAGACCTAGCTAGTTGCCGGACCGCGTATGCGGAGCCAGCTAAGAGCGAATGTCTCTTACTGACTGACTGACTACCCCTTGTTAAATAGCGTAGTGGTTAGAGAAGCGGACTTGTGAACTATAGGTCACGAGTTAGTATCTCCTCGCAGGCGAAGCGAAGTACACATTGTGAATTATTCCGTATTGGCGAAAACTTTGCTGGCTAAAACCGAAACCGGAGTCTGTATACGGTTATATTGCGACTGTTTCTAGCATGGAATAGTTCATCTTCAGTCTCGCTAGAAATTGCTCAATTCTTATGATTATTCCTAGGAAGTTAGTAGATACTAGTAAGCCTATTTAACACAATCCTCAATGGAGTCTAGCGGCTGCTAAAACTTGTGATGCCGTGGCGTAGTGGTTAAAGACCGTGGCCGTTTATCAATACGCGTTTTTGTCCGTACTTGTGAACACGTTTGACGTCATCTTTCATGGCCCAAGTACGGTTCCCATCCAAAGAACACAAGTCACCAAGTACGCCTAAAATGCACGGATGTGTAGTTGATCCGCCCCTTTTATCGAGGATGCATGGGTTGGTGACATGTTCAGCGAGAACGCATCTGATATCCCAGAAGTCATTGCAAGATGTCAGGAGAGCAGGAAAAACTCCACAACTATAATAAGTTTTAACTTTTCTTATTTCAGGTAAACGGTACCTGTAAATCAGCATCTGAAAAAAATGAGACGAGAAATGGGCATTGTAGTCGCTGAACATTTGCTTATTTTATTTAAGAAACGGCTAATTTATAAATTTGCTCCGACTTTTCGATCTGCTAGCTAACGTTATTCAGTGCAGTGGAGAGGCTAGTTAACGTTAGCTAAGTAATTACAGTACCGGTAGATAGGGTCAGCAAAAATGTCATATACAAATGTCATATATCATATGATTATGGCTATAGTCGCCATACAACCTTCTGCCGTTCATATTCACATTAATATTTTATTCAGCGACTACGAGGAGGTTACAGCCCTCATAGAGTGGAGGGGTATTGCGCAATAGCCAAGTACACATGCATCTCAATCCAGATAGGCGCGATCTTGCAAGACCGTTCTCGCAAGGACGCTTGGCAAGAAGGTTCTTCTCAAGGACACAAGTACGTTCTTAGCGTACTTGGAATTGATGAACAGCCCGTGTCTCTCATATTGAAGACCTACGTTCAAATCTATTGAGATCAACGACATTAATTATTTCTGGTAGATTCCACGATTCTCTCGTCTTTTCGTTTGATGAAAAAGTTAGTTATCGCCGTCTTTATTGATAGTTATTGTGTAAATGTCATTCACGAATGAAAAGTACGTTGTTTTACCATGAAATAAAAAAATACGTTCTTATGCCATGAAGTGAAATAGCTTTGGCAGACTCGCTAGCAATTGCTCAATTCTTATAACTATTCTAGTAAGTTAGTATATACTGGTAAAGCTTATTACTGGCTAATACGCTGTTCAAACGGCCAGTGGCAAACGCAATACATAGTAAGAAACGTTGGTCAGTTTAACTGTATCAATGTCATTCACGAATGGCCAATTAACTATTAAAACAGTGACAAAAGAGGATTTGTTCAGGACAGAGACAAGAGTCTATTGTGGGCCGGCTGAGCTAGGCTTGCCTGGTTTCTTGTTTTTTTTCTGTTTCCATTTATTTGTAGGCACCATTACGGTGGAAATGTGCTCAACTGCTCCCCTCTGCCAAGTCTTCAGTCAGCTGTTGTACAACACAATGTCCTAACACCAGCAAGTGTGGCCTCTTTCATGCCAGCAGTGTTATATACATCTAAACTGAGATTCATTGCTTAATGTAAAGCTCTGGAAAATAAATCTACCGGAAATGTATTCTTTCAGTTATGAAAGCAAGAAATTATCATCAATGCAGGCAAGGTGTATGTTTCCAGCCCCCCATTGTGAAGTACTGGAGGAGGAGGACATTACCTGGGTCTGCTTTAGAACAGTATTTTTACAGATGTTTTCAATGCCACAGTTTTTCTCTTTGCGGGCCAAGAACAGTCATGACTTACCTACTAAATATGAAGGTAAGCTGATAAGGAAAATGAACAGCCTCAAATTTACCTAGAATATTGATTACATACTATCCCAATAGATTACTTGACTGCTGAGATATTGTTACTACTGTAGCTGTTTGTTTTTCCTAATTTGAGCTGTATGTCTGACTTTGTGAGTGAGTGTAAACATCAAACTGTATGTTTTGAAAATGAGTGCTTGGTGCTTTCTGTTGACCATGGGAAAACTCCAGATAATTGGGAACCAGAGAACACTGATGCCAATGATTGGTCGGGGTGGATGTTTATTCTCTTTGTCTATTTGTGTGGTACATTTTCCTGTACGGGTTTGTTTTCCTCTTGGAATTGGTGAGACAACCCTTCTTTACCCTAGGATAAACAATAATCCTTTCCTGTTTCTCCCTCAGATTTCAGTTGTATTTGAAATTAGCGAAAGGATTGATGGAATGGTGTGATTTTCTGTCATCCTCAACGTCTGACCTTAAATCTGTCCAGTAACACACCCTCAGGTGCATCAGCAGAAGGTTTCTCTCATCCGAACTGTGACACTAGAACCCTTACTGGCAAAACATAACTACAACCTTTGTCCATCCATGACGAAAAAACGGAGGCTAACAAGAGTCGACAAAATGTCTTAGTCATTTTGTCGGTTGTGAATTGATATTGTCATTGTTAGAACTCAATACAGTAGAAGTTGATGGGTTTTTTGCGTGCGGGTATTTTGTAGACAAAATGCTAACTGACCAAATGTTCTCTTTCAGGTGCAAAAAATCTACAGTGAAAGTAGTGATTTTTACAATAAAATCTAGCTGCAAGCTCAAGGCCTTACAGGAGGGGCAAAATAAACAACGAACGTGCTAAAGCAATATTTGTTGGCAACAAGAACATCTAAACCTCTGCAAGAAGACTGCCGGCTCTGATTATTTCCTCTCCATTCCTGAAGTACAGTTTCAAGGAGACAACACCACACAACACAGGTTTCCACCGGATTTCTCCATACTGGTTTCAGATTTGGGAGTGGTTGTTATGTGGGGAGAACCTACAGGAGGGTAGAACCTATGCGAGAGTAGAACCTACAGGAGAGTAGAACCTACAGGAGGGCAGATGTCCAGGACTGGAGTTGGACTACTGTAAATATAGTATGAAATAACTGCGGATGATTACACAGATCAGGTCAAATACAGGCTTAATCTGAAAATGTTACTTTGATTTTAAGCACTAGTGTCAGAAGACAGACGTAACATTGTGAGGAAATTCTGAACTGTTACAGTATGGCCCAGAGAGGAATCAAACAATTACAGTACCACCAAATGCAAATTTATTGCTGACTGGGACATAAATGAAGATTATTGCTGTGTAATGCAAAGTGTTCAATTGATATTGTGCACGTAATTGGTATGAAATACATTGTTTTTAGATTGACGTGTTTAGCAGTCTGCTAATTGATCTGTCTCATTTAGTGCTGCTGGACAATATATAAAATAACAGTTTCCATGCTGTCATCCGCTTTCTTGCTTTGGCATTGGACGTTGATTGATCATGCTGTCTTCAGGAGTGAGGACAAATTCACCGTCTATTGGGAATTAAGCCAGTTCTGCTTAACTTCATTGAGCTTTTCATTCACCCTAATTCTTAGAATCAGGTGTCCAAAATTAGTGTAAGAGAGTTAACCTATCGTTTTATGCCTGAATCCTTCAGACTGCCCAAAGCCAACATGACAATTCTGACAAGCCTGGAAATCCCCTAATCCAGACAAATGTTCCATGTGTGCCTTCCTGCTCACACATCTTTCTAAGCCCCTGATGCTGCACTTTTTCTCCAGATCAGTGGGCACCTCCGACAACTCAGGGGTTGTCTACACTCTTGGATGTCTGGAGATCCTGGGATAGCGCAAATCGCTGACGGGTAACAAACTGTTCCTGCACCTCTCCCCTGTCCTCAAAGGGCAGCTCTCTCAACTTAGTCTGTTGATAGAAAAATAAAGTAAACAGAAAAGAATTAAGTCAGATATTGTTATATGATTTGATTGATGTGGAACAGGTCAACCTTCACCTGGGTAAGCCTCTGTTCAGGCTGTTGGCCAGCCCACTCATGAAATTACACCAATTATTTCTGCAACCTCTTCCTTTCCCTCTCTACCCTTTCTTCTCCCCTTCCTGTAGCACCTCTGCCCATGACAAATGGGCAACGGCGCTCTTCAAAACTGTAATCCTACTGAAAAAAACACATGTAAACAAAACATGTTTTGAATATACAGTACGTTACACATGTTAATGTGTGTAGAATATAACTTATTCATGAGGATTAATATCACACTTCTACAGTCAGTAGAATATCTTGATGAACAGTGTTACCTTCTATGCAGTGTATTCTTACCAGACAGAGAACTTTACATTGAGGCTCGTTGTTAGCCATTAAGTTATAACTATAATATAACGTTAGCCTATTATTTACAATGCTAACTTTCTGGCTAACAACAAACAAGACACACCTTTTGTTAACATATAAAAACAAGAACAACCTTTCACATTTTAATCTGTCCTAAAGACATTGCACATCGGAGTCGATGGATCTGTTAGTTCAATCTTGAACAAAGCTAGCAGGTTGTTCCGCTAATTTGCTGCAAAATTTTTTGTTGATTTCCTGCAGCATGCTCCAAGTGGATGTATCAAAAAATGTAATTCCCAACCACCTATGGGGTTTCTGTTTAACTGTAAGATGTATTCCACATTCTAGCCAAAGGATTCTCCAAAAAATCTTTGTCCTTTACATGTTCTTTAGAACTAAATTAATTTGATTTCAGGATGAAAGTCAATAGTTTTGTGTCCAGCATCTTCTGTATGGCATGGCAACGAGGCTGTGTGCAGAACACAATCTCTTTATGTTAAAGATCCCTATTGGTTTTCTGTAGCATTAAAGCCTGATGGTTCAGAGCACCACAGGGGATTGAGGTTGCCAAGCATCCATGTGGCTTGTCAAAGTGCCACTAAGTATTAACTAGTGTCATTACTGTAAACATATTAACATGACGGGATTTGTTGAGGATTTTGTATAAACTAGCACAATATTTATGAGATACAATCGGCTTGTCATGATAATGGACTTTGCTGAACTTCATTTGGAATTAGTTCATACTTTAAGCCATTAAAATGATCAAACTACATTTTATAATTTCACATCTCTATAATAGAAGCTGTAAGTGGGGAAATTAAGCCTGTGAGTAGTGTTGGTGTGTGGCTATAGAAGAATAGTCATGCTAAATAACTATTTCATAGAAACAATCATTCACATATTCCAGTGTTTCAATATAATGTGTTTATTCACAAAAACAACTGCAAACATTGCAACAACCAATACCTATATATACATCATCTTTTAATAATTAAAAAAAATACAGCTGTTTTTATTATGCAATCTAGCTGCTTTTTTTTTAAACATGACATTTACATATTCAAACTAGCTGTACAGTATTTACACTCTCCACTCTGACCAGTACCTACAAACTGGTAAATACTACCGTATCTATAAATAACCAATTACACTGACTTTGCAGGCTGTTTAGAAAATGGTGGCGACTTCAGAAATGGTTGCCACTGTCATAACATCCTGGCAGTGCTCCTGAATTTCAGCAAGCCCTGCAGCACACTGCCTCCTCTGATGGGCGAAGTACGAGGGGAGGGTTCCCGTGTGGTGGGAGAATGTCTGCATGGGACTCCTTGTTTTGGGAACGCTAGTGTTGTAGCCAGAGTCTTTCCAAGAGCGCGGGTAGGCATGTGGATTGTTGTAGACCGCCGCTTGGGAAAAGCCTATTGTATATGCACTGTCTCTGGAGGGCTGGAAGCTTTGGGTCGGTATGACACAGTAAGTGCCTTGCCAATCCACAGCGACGGTGTTAGCTGTGTGGGATGAACCTGAAATAGAACACACGCAAAACGCATGCCGAATCACTTTCCCGGCCCAAGGACTGAAGAATCACAGTGAGAGAGTTCTTTGTTGCTGGGTTACATAGCCAGTCGGGTTCTACACTTTTGAGGTGCAAGGGTGCGAGTTGCCCCCCCCCTCCCTCCCCAGAATGCAATCTGCTGCTGTTTGAGCGGTGTAAAGTGCAATAAAAACGCCAACCGTTATCTTCATAACTCTGCTACGAGGAGCCCCAGTGTAGAAGTGTGAAGGTAGTGTACTCACTCTTGGCCCAGGGCTGGAAGGTGCTCAGGCTTCTCTTGCCTCCGTCTCCACTGATGTCAGAGTCACTGTCATTGAAGTCACTGTCTCCTTTGCCACTGTCCTTCACACTCTGCTGGTCAATGCCACTGCAAATAGAATCAAACATATTAGTCACTGCTGCACTGTATCTGATTATTGATGTTAGCCCCCCCCGCCTGTATAAAGCATACCACCATCCACCCACCCACCCACCCAAACCCCCACCCCTCCGGAAAACAGTCACACGCAGAATGACTATGACATGTCAAGTATTTTCCAGTGGTTGGTTAAGTCGATTAATTATTTATTTAGTTAATATATTTCCATTAACTGAGAAGCAGATAACAACAGAAACACATACAATGGTTAAATGTGCTTGGGTGTCTTTGTATAACAATATATAACAGCCAACTAAGGAGAGAAACATGAAATCAGGACAAAAAAACAAATTAAAAGGGAAACAAAAGACATACTTCCCAAGAGGGCCAATTCTGTTCCCTTAGATCCAAGTAAATTATTACTCACTGTGCCAAGTATGATCAATGACATAGTATTCTTACCTCATTTGCAGGCAGTATTTTTCCCCTTGCCACATTGATGTTGGTTGGAAAGGCTTGGGAGGCAGGAACATCTTTAACAAAACCCACCCACAAGAGAACAGGAACTGGATTAATTTGAGCTACATGAATCGGGAGAATCCCTGCACCTGAATGTGCACAGTCTAATCCAAGCACTTTTGACTCGGGATCAAATAATGAACTCACCTGTGACTCCAGGTCTCCACTCTTCTCCTCATACAAGCAGGACGACTCGGCCAGAGGAGAAGTGGAGGTCCCTTCGTTGAGGAAGCCCCTGGAGCCGCAGTACATGTTGGCTTCTGTACAGTTGAGTCCGGGAAGACGCCTGGAGTCAAACACGCTGTGAGTCACGTCTCTCTTGGAGTCTAAGTCTTTGCCTCCTCGATTCAGCTTGCATGTGACAACCACAATCACGATGGCAACCAGAAGCAGAGCGCAGCCCCCCCCGAGCATAATGATAACCACGACGGAGGCATTCAAGCCCGCGTTTTCCTCATAACGTGACCTGGGCACAATGACGACCCGGTCGTCCGAGAGCCGCGAATCTGTGACAACAAAGCGAACGGTGGCGCTGCTGGACAGCGGGGACCGCCCGTTGTCGCTCACCGTGACCTTGATTTCCAGAACGTCGCCGACAGCCGACGTCAGAGCCTGTTTCAGTGCGATTTCTCCGGTGTCTTTGTTTATTGAAAATAACTTGGAGTGGCCTTGTACAATCCTGTAGCTGAGCTCGCCGTTCAAACCCTGGTCCCGGTCCTCTCCGTTGACCCGAAGGGCGAGGTACCCCAGTGGCGCGCTGACAGGCAGGGGGACTTCAGCGGAGTCGTTCAGCATAACCGGAGAGGTGAAATAGGGGTAGTTGTCATTCTGATCAACCACTTTGAGTCTGATCACAGATGTGCTCGACAGCTGAGGCGAGCCCTTGTCATCGGCCCGAATGGTGAATTCAATCTGCTGCAATGTTTCAAAATCAAACGATCTCAGACTATACAGTGACCCCGACACCAGGTCAACGGACACAAACGTTGATATGGAGCCAACGCCCGCGACCTCCGAATCCACGAGCTGGTAGGAAACTTTGGCGTTTTTGCCTGCGTCAATGTCACGTGCCACAACAGTGGTTATATATGACCCGGGGATGTTGTTTTCCATTACGGATACTTCATAAATTGACTTGCTGAAGAGCGGGGGGTTGTCGTTCTCATCCGTCACCCTGATGGTATACTGCCTGATTGTTTTGAAAGGCGGCGTTCCGAGGTCTTCAGCCACTACAGTCAGGTTATACTCTGGGATCTTCTCTCTGTCTAAAGTGGTGGTTGTTACAATCATGAACGTGTCCCCGTAGGCCTGTTGCAATTTGAAATGCTCGTGCCCGTGTAGGCTGCTGCGCACATAACCGTTGGAGCCCGAGTCGCTGTCCGACGTGCTGATCAGTGCCACAAAACTTTCCGCTGCCGCGGCCTCAGTGATGTAAGCTACACCGTCGCTGGTCGAGGTCATTGGCTTAATGTTGATTTCTGGTGCGTTATCATTTACGTCAACCACATCCACAACAACTTTGCATGTCGACGGAATAGAGTTTGTGCCTAAATCGGTTGCTTTAATGTTCAGTTCATAGGACCTCTTTTTTTCATAATCAACCAATGTTTTCAATGTTACAGCACCGGAAATTCGGTCTATATTAAAAACGCGCGTCGATTCAGACGATGGGTCCTCTACAAAGCCATACACTACCTCGCCATTCACGCCAGCATCTGGGTCAAACGCGTGTACTTTCAGAACTTGATAACCAACAGGTGAATCTTCATAAAGTTCAACTTTTAGTGAGTTGTGCTCAAAAGTTGGACTGTTATCATTAAAATCCAACACTTTGATATGAACAGTCATTGATCCAGACCTTGGTGGCTCTCCTCCGTCTGTTGCCGTCACTTCAATTGTATAGGAATCTTCAGCCTCTCTGTCCATTGCTTTCACAAGCACAAGTTCAGCATACTTTACCCCATCCTCCCTGCTGCGCACATCAACTATGAAATGGCTGGAGGGAGAGATATGGTAACTTTGGATGTAGTTATTGCCGACATCGTGGTCAACCGCAATGTCCAACGGGAACCTGGAGTCTACCAGAACATTCTCGGATATCTCAACGGTTGTTTCGTTGTGGAGAAACTGGGGAGAGTTGTCGTTTATGTCCCTCACCTCGATCTCTACGTGGATCAGCTGAAACTTTTCTTTAGAGAAGGCAACAATGTCGAAGGTGACAAAACACCGCGGGGACCTTGGGCAAAGCTGCTCCCGGTCAATCGATTCCCCAACAGTTAAAAGTCCATCAATCTCCCTCATTTGAATCACGGACGAATTAGTCTCCTGCATGAGACGGAAAGATGTTTCCGGGTCCTCAGCTGGGTCTATCTTTAAATCCAGAGAGAGATTTCCAATTTCTGTCCCAGGCGCATCCTCTTCGTAAGTGTAATACTTCGTAGTCGTAGATTGAACCGAATAGAACAGAAGAGCAAGCACAACACACTCTCCAACTTCTCGAATTCCGCGGAATCCCATTTTAAAGGGCAATGTTGACGACAGAAAACTTCATAAAGAAAACGAGCTTGAAGTAAACTTGTGTTTTAAAGCTCCCTTGCCACGGCAAACTGGATTTGATACAGCCCAAAGAAAGCGTTGATCTATAAGCCCTGATTTATGCAAATGAGTTGGCACACCGACCAATGGCATTCAACTGGCCAGCCAAATGGGGTACGTTTGCTTTCCGGCTGTTGCCAGTTGCCAATTGCTACAGCCCCTCGACTATGTGCAAATGGTCTGTTTAAATACAGTGGTAATGGAATTTGATAATGATAAGAAAAAACTGCCATGAAGTATGCATATCAGCACTTCTGAAATAGACTAATACTCCATTGGAGTTTTTCCGTCTGAAAAAATAACTTTCATTCACGTTATTTGATATGGATGTACTGGTCCGTAACTGCCATGAAGCATGCAGATTGGTCGGAGCTTTTTCAATAGCACTCCTTCAATGGAATTTTTCTGCCTGAATTAATAACGTTAATTCCCAAGTTATTTCATACCGATGCGCTCATCTGTTTAACATCAACACTGTTTAACAGTGACAAGTATATGGCAAGTATATGTACACTCTATTAATTGTAATTACTGTAAATGTTTTATTCATAATGAATTTACCGTCCAATAATAATAAGCCATTTATTTACTTTATGTTGTGATATGAACAAAGCATGAACAAATTGTAGCCACTAATTGTAACAGGGAACTCCTTCACATTCAACTTCATTTCCATTTCCATCGTCATACTGTATGTTGTCTACACATGTGAAAATGAAATTGTGGGACAGAAAAGGAATGGTGTGGTTAAAAGTAAAAAGCATTTTACAAAAACATACATTTTCAAATATGACAGGACTTGTAGTGACACATGCCCTCTCCGCGGCTGGTACCTCTTGCAACAATACACAGAACTAGCATGATGCAGGATTTGGATGGAGGTGGAGTTGCCCCACCCATCACCTCACCACCTTTAAGTGATTTAATTAAAAAACACTGTATTGGGCTTCAAAGAGCCCAGGCCTGACTGACACCTTCCACAAGTTGAAGCCAAATCTGTCTGAGCCCCCAAGGATGCACAGGGAGGTGTTAAAAATGACACTGGGCTCCGTAGCAACAGTTGGTCTCCTGACTGGTAAGTAGGGGAATAGAATTTTGCATGAGGTAATCCACATTAGAGGACATGATAGCCTGAGGCCAGTTTTAGGTACCAAACAGGAGCAGTGCGCCATCAATTCAACTGGCCCCAGAATTCAATCAAATCTGTAATAGCAGTAATTATTGCACAGTTTTTGTTTACGGCAGTCTTTGTTGTGGTCCTCTGTAGCTCAGTTGGCGGATGGCACTGGCAGACCTATGTACAGATTCATTTATTTTAAAATGATATCTAATATTTATCAAACTTGTGTGAAATGGGGTTGAATTCTGGTTGAATTCACCTGAGCCAACAGTTACAAGTGACTTGCCTGCTAATCTCAGCACATATTGTTTCAACACGTTTACTAAAATGAATGATCAATATTAACCTGTCTTATGCAAAGTTTTCCATGACATATATTAATCTACTACCTACAGTGAACTCTGACTCTTAGTCCATCAACAAAATCCAAGTAGGGAATATGAACACTGCCGTGTTTATCCTGCCATCAACACACTGCTGTGTTTATCCTGCCATCAACACACTGCTGTGTTTATTCTGCCATCAACACACTGCTGTGTTTATCCTGGCATCAACACACTACCTGGTTTAACCTGGCATCAACACACTGCCTGGTTTATCCTGCCATCTACACACTGCCGTGTTTATCCTGCCATGAACACACAGCCGTGTTTATCCTGCCATGAACACACAGCCGTGTTTATCCTGCCATCAACACACTGCTGTGTTAATCCTGCCATCAACACACTGCCGTGTTTATTCAGGCATCAACACACTGCCTGGTTTATCCTGCCATCAACACACTACCGTGTATATCCTGCCTTGAACACACTGCCGTGTTTATCCTGCCATCAACACACTGCCTGGTTTATCCTGCCATCA
>JACXGI010000608.1:0-14187 GCA_016801175.1 Esox masquinongy
GCAGGAGATGACTGTTCCTGTGTGAGGCAGGGCAGGAGATGACTTCCTGTGTGAGGTAGGACAATAGTCCTTATAATGTGTTACAGTGTTCTGTCTTACCTAGTTCATATCTCTCTGTCTCAATAGACGTTTGTGTGAGGAGCTGTCCCAGTCCAAGGAGCTCTGTTCACAACTACAAGACCTGGAGAAGGAGCTGGGTACTCGACTGCAAGGCCTGGAAAGGGAGAACCAGGAATTCAAGTGGATGAACGCGGAATCCCAGGAGAAAATCAGCTCTCTCACTCAGGTGTGTTTGTGTTTGTGTGTCTATATTTAAGTGTATTGGTGTGATTCATCTTAACAAATGTGACCTTTCTCCACAGGAGCTAGCCAATGAGAAGGTACTGTCCCAAGAATCTTCCAATGCAATCGCCGGGCTGAAGCAGGAGTTGGAGAGGGCGGAGGCCAAACTGAAGACAGTTACTACTGACCTTCTCAATTGTGAGAGAGATGCAATTTCCGCTCAAGTCACCACCGAAAGCCCTCCTGAATCACAGAGGTTGCCCAACAAGCAGCAGGCTACCTCTCTGGAGCAATCTGAAGCTCTGTTATTAAACCCGGGTCATGACATCTCCATAACCTCTGACGCTGGCGTGGAGAAAATAGACAAACCTCTTAGTGAACGGCTCATTGAACTAGAGAGGAAGGTGTGTATTTTTACCTGTCCCCCTGGTACAACTCTGGGCTTAATATTCTGCTGATACCCTTATCACGTATTTTTTAATTTTGAAACACCTCTTCATCACTTTTCTCTCCTCTCAGAATGCAGCGATGGGCGCGGAGCGGGAGGTGTTGCTTTCCCAACTATCTCAGTCCCAGTCAGACTGTAACCACCTGAGGGAGCAGATTGACAGCATCCAACAGCATTCTGTTTCCGTGTGCACCAACCTACAGATTCTCAACACTCAGCTGCAGGTATCATCCACACTATTATACATTTATACACAGTACACCCAGTAGTTTTCTATAGTTAGTTATTGTACTGAAGCTGTCCTCTCGCCTCTTTGGAGACTGTAGTATCTGTAGTGTCTCAAATGTTTCTGCATGAAATACCTTTTGAATATTTTATTAAGATTTCAGAAACCCCATTAACAGAAATGATAAATATTTAGGATAAAGAACCAGCATTGGATTCTCAGCAAACTCACCTTCCTCCCTCTCATACAGGTAGAGCAGGCGTCCCTGAGCACCCAGCATGCGGCACTACTGGCAAGATGTGGCGAGAGCGAAGCCAGGTGTGCCTCTCTGGAGGAGGAGTCTAAAGTATGGGTCAAGGAGCGCGAGGAGGCATTGGCCCGGATGGAGGGTCTGAAAAGGGACAGCGAGCGAATGACAGCGCTGCAGCAGAGGCAGGAGGCGGAGCTAGAAGAACTGCTGGAGAGACACTCGCAACTGAGGAGCATCAACCGAAACCTGGACTCCCAGCACAGGGATCTGGAGGGAAGGTAAACAGCCCTGTTTGAAGGGGGTCGTGCCTGGGGAACCCCTGACACCTCTTTACAAAACCAGCCATGAGTATTACCAATGAGTGTTGCATTATCATTCATGCCAACCTTTGTAATACATCGAATTTCAACTCTTCTACCATACTGAACTTTAACCTGCATTTCTGTCTCCCTGTCTTTTCATGTTCTTCAGGTATCAAGAGCTTCTAGATCGCAAATCCCAGCTGGAGGAGAGAGAAAGGGAGATGAAGACAGAGAAAGAGAAGATGCAGGGACAGTTGCAGAAGCAGGCAGAGAAAGAGAGAGAGCTGGAGAGACTGAAGGGGGAATACGAGAGGTACGGTCTCAGGCTATTAGCCAGTCAGACCTCATCGCCACTTATTCTCTTCAAGCAATTCCATTTAATAGAATGTATTGATCTACTCAGTTAGTCTCCAGTCTCTGCTGGAAAGACTCAGTGAACATAAATACTACTATAGACCTGTCATGATACAACGGGACACATGACATTACAAGCAGCAGTGGATCCAGTGCTTTGTACAAATCACTATTTCGCAGCTGTTAGCATCTTTTGAATGCATGGGAGGGGCTAATGGCCGACAGACTTCCGCACAAATTGCAAAGATAGAGAGGTGAGGCTCTGAGTTCCAGTTCCGCTTCTCTTTCACCATCATCTCTTACCAGGTACTAACCCTGGCGGCAACCGAATGATGCAGAGTCAAAATGTCACTGCCTAGCAGTACAGCAGCATCATTGCGGCAAGGAGTTTAAATCCATATCCACAGTGCCCCAGGGGGCCTCTCATGGAGTGGTGAAGGATTGTCTTAGTGCTGTTGAGGGTTGGTGGGGTTGGTGTAAGACACGGTTGCCTTGCCCCTTCGCGATCTAGAGGCTCTTTATAGCAGGTCAGGGGTCTTCAGACTCAGTTGTTGTTGTTGGCTGGTGAATGCCTTCTCTTTTACATGTGCAGGTGCAGGAAGGTACTTTCTAGCTAAGCAAGCAGTGTGATAAGAATTACTTGGCAAGATGTGCTTTGGAGGATACATGTCTTGATCTTCGACTCTCCAGAGCTCACCAAGAGTTGCTACACTGAGACGGGGGTTTAAACTAAAAAAAAATTATAAAATAAGCCCGGAAGTTAATCAAGCATCTGATCATTTACGCAAAACTTTAGTTCTGGGGATTAACAAAGATTCTTTAATCTATGAATTTATGCATCTACACCAGGTAGTTGATAGTTATGTTCTTTGACAGCAAGAAGCCTGACTCACTTTCCTTTTTATACACAGTGCCTGCCTGTCTGTCCGTCTTTCTGTTCTGTCTCATCCTATCTGGTTCTGCTCTCCCAGGTTGCAGGGGATGCAGAAGGAGTGGTCCCAGGTGCAGACTGAGCTGCTGGCCCAGGGCTCGCTGCTCCGGGGGGAGCTGAGTGCTGCCCAGCTGGAGAGGACCAGGCTAGAGGGAGAGATCAACTCTCTGAGGGAGAACAACCAGAGGCTGGAGCTCAGTACCGACCGCCTTACCAACCAGTACCAGGTCAGGGGGATGGGGATGTGCTTATACAACCCCGTTTCCAAACATTTTGGGATGCTGTGTAAAATGTACATAAAAACAGAATGCAATGATGTGCAAATCATTTAAACCCTTTATTCAATAGAAAATGGCACAAAGACAACATATCAAATGTTAAAATTGAGTCAATCTATTGTGTCTTGAAAAATATATGCCCACTTTTAATTCGATGCCAGAGAGGATCAGAGGCAACAAAAGACTGGAAAAGTTGTGTAAAAAAAAAAACTAAACCTGGTGGAATAACCACAACAATTGGTAACAGGTCAGTAAAATGATTGGGTATTAAAAGATCATTCCAGAGAGGATGGGTCTGTCAGTAGTGAGGATGGGAGGGGTTCACCACTTTGTGAAAAACTGTACAGGGAAATAGTGCAACAATTTAAGAATAATATTTCTCAACTTAAATTGCCAGTTTGGGGATCTCATCATCTAAGGTACATAATATCATTAAAAGATTCAGAGAATCTGGAGAAATCTCTGTGTGCAAGGGACAAGGCCGAAAACCAATATTGGATGGCCATGATCTTCGAGACCTCAGGCACACTGCATTAAAAACAAGCACGATTCTGTAGTGGAATTCCCAAAAATATGAAATTATGAAACTACAGAATCGTGTCTGATTTTACACTGTGTCCTCCGGACTAAAGAGGAGAGGGACCATCCGACTTCTTATCAGCGCACAGTTCAAAAGCCAGCATCCGTGACGGTATTGGGGTGCATTAGTGCACATGGCATGGGTGACTTGACATCTGTAAAGGCACCATTAATGCTGAACAATACAGATTTTGGTGCAACATATGCTGCCATCCAGATTATGTCTTTTTCAGAGAAGGCCTTGCTTATTTCAGCAAAACAATGCCAAACCACATTCTGCACATATTACAACAGCATGGCTCTGTAGTAAAAGAGTCTGCCTGCAGTCCAGACCTGCCACCTATTGAAAACAATTGGCGCATTATGATACAAAAAATATAACAAAGGAGACCCCGAACTGTTGGGCAGCTGTAATCCTATATCAAGCAAGAATGGGAATAGATTTCACTTTCAAAACTACAGCAATTGGTCTCAGTTCCCAAACACTTACAGAGTGTTGTTAAAAGAAGAGGTGATGCAACACAGTGGTAAACATGCCCCTGTGCACACTTTTTTGAAATGTGTTGCTGGCATGAAATTCAAAATGGACATGTATTTTTCCAAAAACAATAACATTTCTCAGTTTCAACATTTGAAATGTTGTCATTATACTAATATCAGTTAAATATAGGGTCAAGGGCACATCATTGCATTCTGTTTTTATTTGCATTTAACACAGCTTCCCAATGTTTTTGCAAACAGGGTTGTACTCACACAGTCATGCATGTATTATACACACACACACCTTGCAATTGGTCTTACATATATTTAATTTGATTTGTGATGTGTGATGTGTGTGTGTATGGGTTGTGGGTGTACAGCTGCTAACCCAGCTGAAGGGGAACATGGAGGAGGAGAACCGCCACCTGTTGGAGCAGAACCAGAGTTTAACCAATCACAACCGAGTTCTGATGGAGCAGAGCTTGGAGAGGAAAGACCAGCACTACTCACAGCAGAGAGAATACCAGTCAGTAGTTGTTTTTCTATCCTTCTGGGGGCCAATAACCCAGTAATCCCTGTTCCTTGTCCCTTCCTCATTAACCTTCATGCCTAAACCTAACCAAGCCATAGCCTCCTGAGTCCCTGTGTCCGCATATGAGGACATGTTTTAGGCTTCCTGCACCATGTACTTCATTCTGCTTAACTTAAACCTATTGTCCTTATTAGAGGACAGTTGTCTGCGCCATGCTTAGATATTATACTTATCAGGTTCTACTAATCCCAAATAGCTAAGAGAAATAAAAAAGGCATACATTATCAAAGCTCAGGTCTTAGGAGGTTAAAGTCTAGCCTCTAATCTATAACCCTATGGGTAACCCGAGTTTTAACACGATGCCCAATTGCATGTTTTACCCTAAACCTAAGCTGAGCATTTTATTTTTCCTAGTTGGGAACTGCTATAAAAGCTTGTGGGGACTGATATCTGTGGTTTTACTTTTATCTTGTTTCTATCTTTTTGGGGACATCTGGTCCCAGTATCGACACACAGACTTGGTCATATGCACACTGTTATCTCAGCCAGGGAACGGCGATTACCATCCTTTCCTAGCCTCAATTTTTGCTAATTTCCTAATAATCCTTGTCCACCTCTCCTCCGGCCTCCTCTCCTCAACTCCACCTCTCCTCCGGCCTCCTCTCCTCAACTCCACCTCTCCCCCGGCCTCCTCTCCTCAACTCCACCTCTCCTCCGGCCTCCTCTCCTCAACTCCACCTCTCCTCCGGCCTCCTCTCCTCAACTCCACCTCTCCTCCGGCCTCCTCTCCTCAACTCCACCTCTCTTCCGGCCTCCTCTCCTCAACTCCACCTGTCTAGGGAGAAGCTGGGTGAGCTGCGGAGAGAGAAACAGAAGCTGGTGGAGAAGATTATGGATCAATACAGAGTCCTGGAGCCCAACATGCCTACACCCGGCAAGACCAAGTAAACACAGACACACACACACACACACACACACACACACACACACACACACACACACACACACACACACACACACACACAGACAGACACACACACACACAGACACACACACACACACACCTCTGTGGCCCATTGAAGTGGATGACGGTGATGTTGAGATATGGGAAGGCGTGGGTTAGTGCATCTGGCCCTGGTGATTCTATAAGGCTGACTGCCGTGTCAGATGGCGTCTCGGAGGCATTGAGTCGCACAGCCCGGTTGGTCTTTCAGGTGGGCCTGTCGAGTGGGAGAGGTTCCAGGTTTGAGGGATTGATCTCACATCACTTCAATAGCACCTTGCTGTGGTCTTTGTAGCATTTTCTCTGGACTCCTGGGGTGTTTTTGGATGCAGACACACACACACATTCACATCAAGGCCAAATCCCCCCTTTTACCTCGCTCCCCTCTCTCCATCTCCCTCACTTCCTATGTTTCTCCTTCCTTTCCTCCCTCCCTGCCCGGTTCCCTTTTCCTCTCTGTAGAAAGTCCAACTGGATAGCAGACAGGATGAAGAAGCTGATCAAGCCTCGAGGAGGAGGAGGAGGGAAAGAGGGCCGCGCTCTTTTCTACGCTGCTGGCAGTACAGAGAACCTGGCTGACAGTGTCGACTCCCCGATGGACACACAAACACAGGCTGAGACCAGTAAGAGTCACACACACTCAGTGAACAGTAAGGGCAGCAACCACACATACCATTAAACACCCACGGAAATCCCGCTAAAATCACGGCAGGTCGTCGGCACTAATCCTATCCGCTGGCTGGCCCTCTTCCCACACTCTGTCCTCCCTTTCTCCCCTCTGTCCTCCAGATCCCCGGAGTGCCCCGGTCTCCCCCTCCCCGCTGCGGCGTACCCCCTTGCCGGCTGACTCCGAGCAGGCGGGAGGACTCTGCGGGCTGCCACTGCGTTCGGGTTCGAGTGGCCGTCGTAAACTTGGCTCCCGCCATGGCTGGGGGCTGGGGCGTGGCCGGGGAGGAGTCTCCCAGTCCTTCAGTCCCGGAGACCAGAAGCCTCCGCCTCGCCTCCATTTATGCTCCGCCAACGCAGGTTCCACAGTAATATGGGAGGGGGAGAGCAACCTTACGGCCACACCCACAGACACACCCAAAACCACACCCGTGGCCTCCGCCTCCACCAGCCTGGAGAATGTGATGGAGGAGAAAGGGGGAGAGAAAGAGGGAGAGAGAGGAAGGAGGGAGGGAGAAGGAAGTGTAGAATAAGGGTATGGATAGAGCAGAGACAGATCTCCACCTGTCACAGGTGTCCCTGACAAACAGTTGACTGTAGAAGTGAAGTGACTGGTTTTGACAAGACTTCTGTGTGGGGGACCCCATGAAGGAAATCTCAGGACAGACCCCTGCTGTCAGGGCAAACCGCCAGACTGAGAGGGAATTAATGCCTTTCAACTGGAAATGCCATGATCATTTGCACATGCATCATCTGCATACAGACAAGATCTAAACCAGGGATTCAAATTGAGAGAGATCAAGTGGTTTTGTCAGATTTTTGTAATAGGTGCCAGAAGGCATTTCCCATTGTACTTGAACGTTTTTCTACCAGCCAAGAATTAAAATGTATTTTGTGTTTGGTTTTCTATGCACAAGAGATCACAGGTTAGAGGGTGATCGAGGCATGTCCCTGTCCATGGCCAAAGGGTGTCAGTGTAGAGCTGTTTAGACACCAACAAAGTCCACCAGGGAGTGTCTTTTAAATAATAATCCAGGCCTTTATGTTCATCAGAAATGTGGGGCTGCTCCGTTTCTCTGCAGCCCAAATCCAAGGGTAGAGCACGTCCCATTTTAACTTGGGAAGGATGGAGCGATGGAGGTGAGAGAAGCTAGACACCAAAGGATAAAAGCAGAGGGGATATTTTCTAGTCTACCAAGGCTCCAATGAATTACGATTTCGAAACGACAAATGGAAAGCTAATACAATTCATGAATTATGTAGTTGTCATGGCAACATTAATCAAAATGGGGCCTCGGCGTCTGAACATTTTGTTTATGAAATTTAGATGCACTGAGCGTTTGTGAGTGTGGAGGATGATACGGAGTCTGTCACTCAGTCGGTCGCCCATTACAGCGAGATAGCTTCTCCATCAGACACCTGCAGACAAACAGCCTCCTCAAACTGAAGAAAAGCAGTGAAATAAAAACCCCAGACACAAATGCATTTGTACTCCTCATTCCTTATGTTAATAGGAAAATACATTACACCTCTGAAGGCTATTGCTCATTAACATGCAACCTTGAAGGGGGAGACATTTTGATACCCCGTTCTGACTCCATTGAACAGACTAAAATAAAAAAATACCCTTTACAAGCAGTGGTCATTTTGCCAGTCTGTTGGTCAGGTCATTGAGATGTGGAGTGCTATAATGCCATTTGCGCATTTGGTTGTAAAGAGCTATCTCTCACCTGTTCTGTGTATGAGTCTGTCTATCCATCTGTTTCAACCCCTGGACATCAAATGTTAATGTGAACGGCCTTCTCTTAAGAGCCCCTAAAGAGCCGCTAATGACCAGCTTTAGCTTGACTGCCTGCCTGGAATCACAGTGACCTAGGAGACACTGAGAGCCAGTAACATTCTACCTTGGGCCCAGCAAACGGTAGGGCCTGGTTTCCCAGACAGATTAAACCCACTCCAAGACTAAAAACCAGCATATTTGGAAAGACAATTCTTTGTTTTGTTGTAAAATGTGATCAGATGAAGATTTTATTGTAATTACCTTGGTGATTTTAGACATTTACAGCCTGTCTTTGTTTTTGTTGATGTATTATTTCCTCAGGCGGAGGTGTTAGCTGCCAGGTATAAGACAGCAGTTATAATGAGAGACCTAGAGAGTTGAACTCTGATCGAGAGCGAGGAACAAGGTTTTGTCTAATTAATTAAAGTCTAGCTCCGGGCTATGGAAATGCTCCGAGGCCGAAGAGGATTTGCTGAGAGGAGAAAAACAAAAACAGACAGCAGAGAATAAATGTTTGTCTTAACTCCGCCTGACCTGCAACCTGGCTTCCTCACAAAACTGTCACAATCTCAGAGCTTTCAGGGGCCTTTTAGTCGATGAGGCTACCGCTAAGGTAAGTCTGTCCACAATTCCCTTCTTTAGCCTGTCCTCTCTCCCGCCTTCCTCACTAGTTCTCTCCCTACTTCCTTTTCCTCCTATCAGTCGTCCCCTCCCTCCCTTTTTCTCCTAGTGTATTAAAGAGTTTGACGCTCTCAGTAAAAGCTGATTTATTCTCTTGTGGTATCGATCGGTTGCTGCATTAAAGATTATAATTCATTACCTCAGCCCTTTTAATACATTAAACACTCAAAATAAAAATAAAATAAACCTAACCTCCCCTGGGTGCGGGAAAACACTCCAGGACCAGAGACGTCCCTTCCGTCTGCTGTCCCGGACGTTCAGCACGTCCGAAGTGTGTGTGTGTGTGTATGAGAGGCAACACACACCTCCCTCAGCCATGGTTGTAGATATGGAAGTGTGTCGGTCAAACTTGCCACATGCATGAATGCACACACAACGTCATGTTGGAATACAGATGAAGACCCTTCAACGCACTCCTACATTTCATTTGATGCATTCTCCAGCTGACCAGTGTCAGAGTTCACTGCAAATGGTTTGAACAGAGTGAATTGTGTGTAGATAGACCAGCGGGGAAGACTGAAGGAGAAGAAAAGGTCACCAGTCCTTACGGGGTCATACAGTGTGCTGTCCTCTGAGGTGAGTTTTCTGTGTTTAAAGGCTGGTGGTGGAACTCCACTTCTAGAACACTCCGCCGAGTGGTGAGTGAGTATTAACGTTCTCATCAGCTTTCCTGGTTCTCCCGTTCTCCACCGTTTCCATGTCTCCCCAAGGAACACTCCGTATCTCCTCATCTCTCTCACTTTCGTTCCCTCTCCAGATTGGTCTCCCCAGGGCTCAGCTCAGATGTCTCCCCACCGTCTCCCCACCGTCTCCCCACCGTCTCTCCTCCATCTCTCCTCTGCTCCCTCGCTCTACACTGACAGGCTTTCAGGCGGTAAATCAGACACATTGATCCAGTGGCAGCGCCCGAGTGTCCTGGATTCTGCTAAAGAGCCATTTTCATTTCACAAGCAGTTTACCACCCCGCTCCCCCATCCATAAACATCCCCTCACCCCTCCTACTTTGCTCCTTTTCTCCGCCCATCACACCCTCATCAATACCCATCAGCCAACCCTCCCTGACTCTGTCCCTGCATACTTCATCTCCCTCCATCCCTCTCATTTTGGATCTCCCACTGGCCTGAACGGATGAAAAAACAGCACTCGGCTCGAAACCGCTAAAACACTGAAAAACACTACAGCAATAACATAGACAGTAAATGTAGACACTGTTGCGGACAGGGAGATCACCTATTTCATGGGGCAAAATAATAACGATTGTCTGTTATGAAAAATGACAGTAAATTGGCTTAAGTTAACGATATAGTTAGTGTAATTGGTCTTCATTTGTCATTCCATGAGGGCCTGCACATTTTTTGGGGGCGGATTGACAAAAAGGAAGAAAGACTGGGAGAAAAGAGACAGGAAGAAGAGAGGGTTCTCCGTGATGAGACTGATGAAATCTGGTCGGATGATAATGAGGCTCTCTCTGGTTCTCCATCTAATTATTTAGTGACTGGTCATCCACTACTGGCTCTGATGGCTGACTGCTTATTAAAAACTGAGAGGGGCCTTCAGATGGGTTCATCATGCTTTCTCTTCACCCCATCTCTCCCTCTCTCTGTCTACCAATCCTGGACTATACGTCTCTCTGACTACCCATCCTCCTCTTTCCCTCTACCTCCAACTCCATTAACCTCTCCTTATCCTCCACCCATCCCTCTCTTCTAGTCTCTCTCTTCCCGGTTCTTCTGTGCTAGCTTTCCTACCTCCATCTATTACCCCTTCCTCTCTCCCTCATTACTAAAAAGTAAACGTCTGTTGGCTGGTGGCATAAAAGGAAATGTTCCAATGATAGCTGGGATTTCGAAAAAAGGGAGCCCCTCCTGTCATCGTTGATATGCTTTGTTGTTTGCTTATTTATTTTCCCTCAGTCTGTTAGTGCTGTTGTGAGAAAGCGAAAATCAATACGGAAAGTTGTCAAAACATAAAAGAGGGAGCACATGGTGGTGGAGACGGGAACAAACTGGCATTTCCTTTCAAACAAACAAACCCTCCTCTTGGTCTGTCTGAGAATGGCAACACACACACACACACACACACACTTGCAGGTAGACGCACGCACACACGCGCGCACACACACACACACACTTCTCATTTCACATCAACTTTCAAAATTCATCCCAACTCTTTACCTTAACCCTGACCTTTGCCCTACACCTAACCCTGACAAAAAAAGAGAACCCCCCCTTTTGGATTTTCCTGTTTTAACCACATTAACAGTAAATATCAAACAATTTTCTCTCTCCCACACAAGACAAAATGACTCAATCTCTCCCCCGACACAACCTTTCTCGCACACACACTTGATTATTGAAACACACATGTACAAACAACTCTTTAGAAAGATGAGTTTAGTCAAATGCTTGTGTTTTCATTCACTGATAATAAAGCAATTCGTTCAGTTACAGAAATTCATCCAGCATCTAGAAGTGTAAATATGCACCCAGTTCCTCCCTAGGGCTGAGCCAGGAAGAGGATGATGAAGAGCTGAAGATTGCATGTGGCGATTGACAGTGCACTATCCACGACAACAAAGCCTAGCGCCACTCTCAGAGTTTACTCTTCTCAAGCGAGCCTATGGGGAACAGAGAAACGAACATTACAGATAAAAAAACCAAAAAAAACAATGTTTCATAGTGTGACTAATATCTGGCAACCCAAGCAGACGTGTGGGGATTAACCACAGTTATTCAACAGGATCACAAATCTTACAATATCACATTCCTACAGGAAAAGAGGTAAATAATTACAGCCAGTCAATCTGAACAGCGAACATTCACCTCAAGGCTAGCTTAAAGCTACACTATGGGGTTCGTGGTTAGACTACTTCTATAGATACTACAGTAGCACAACACAACATGTACAGTCTGTTAAACAGTCAGAGGGATTAGGACGAGGATGTAGCTAGTAGTATGTTACAAGGTCATTGGTCAGGGGTCAGGGAGAGGCTCTGGGTCAGGACTAAAGAGACTCCAGAAGCCTTCCACAAACACCAGAGCAGGATAGGTTCAGTCCTTGTTTGGTTAGTTGACAGAAAACTGGCACAGTTTCCACAGCTACAAAACACATGACACATCTTTACTCCATACCATGCGTGTTACCTGTGTTCGAACAGGGCACTCTGATTGGTCATCAGGCTAAGGGGCGGGTACAAAGATAAAGGGGGGAAAGAGAGATGATTGGCTAAGAGACCTGTCAGTGCTGTGCCCCAGGTTTGCAGTCATCATGACAACCTGCTATGTCCCATTACACGGCAGTGTGGTGTTACCACAACAAACCAGTGTTTACCACCCACCGCTTCCACTGGTGTCAAGAGAATCAGAGGGTATGATTTGGCTGTGTACAGTATTTATGTGTGGTGTCAGAGAGCGTTTGTGTGTTGACTCACCAGGCGGGAAGTAGAGAGGGAGGTTATTCAGGTACAGAACCTCATCGGTGGGCAGAAACACACAGAATATCACTCTGTCCAGCTGAGGGAAACACAGACACACATGAACGCATACACATTACCTCAGTAAATCAAGACAGGTATTCCACACAGTGTTCCACATGTAAAACTGAGTGTTAGAAATGTACTATTATCTCGATCCAATCTCCAGAATCAGTGACAAACGAAGCACCCTCCATACGTACTGGGACACGGACAATTATTATCTTCTTTTGGCCTCATATAGAACCGTTGGGATTTGAAATCAAATAATTGAATGTGAGGCTAAAGTATACATTCTCAGTATTAATTCAATGATATTGTGTACATAGTGGTTCCAACATTTAGAAATGACAACACTTTTTATGCATGCAGTAGTCCTTGTACTTCAGGGCACCAAAGGTATTGGGACAGAATCATATAATATCCAAAAGTAATGGAACAGACCAAATAAAGCACTATGTTTAGTATTTGATCACACATCCTTAGCATGCAATAACTGCTTGAAGTGTGCGACTCATTGACCCCACCAGACACTGGGTTTCTTCTCTGTGCCAGTCAAGAGTTTTCCACTTTCTGGCCTAGCCACCTAGATGTTATAGCAGTATATTTGGGATCAATGTCTTGCTGTATGACGAAGCGCCATCCAGTGAGTTATGAAGCTTGCACTTTTGCAGACAAGATGTTTCTGTCCACTTCAGAAATCATCCTGCTGGTGCTGACAGCAGTCACATCAATGAAGAAGTGAGTCTGTTCCAGTGGCAGCCATGATGCTTCCTCCACCATATTTCCTTTTTTCCCTTTATACTTTCTTTCTGCTATCACTCTGGTACATGTTGGTTTTTGTCTCATCTGTACACAATACAGGCAGCTTTTGCCAGCTCTGGAATGATAGGTTAAATTCATGAATTTGGACAAACCTAATGATGCAAACTCCAGACTGGGACAGAAGTATAGAACAGCTGATTGTGAAATATGACAATGCAGACACAACCTCAGATAAGGGGAATTGCATCATGATTTTAGGTCAAACTATCCCTTTAAGTTCATGGTAACTGTTTTATTTCCAATTCCAAAAGCAAGAAGAAGAAGAAAATGTATCACTATCCCAAAGCTTACAGAGGGCACAGAGTGTATATATACAGTGGAGAAATAAAAGACCTGTTACAATGTTTTATCCAGGCTATGAGTTAATGAGTCGATGAGATACAGTTCTGTATCTCAACAACGACAGTGTTTATAATGTACTGACTTCCATAAGCCAGGTACCCTTTGGCTGGCAGTGCACCCACCCCTTCACATCCTCATTACTGAATAAACAGCTCCACCAAGTACCATCAAATTCATTGTTGGGACTGGAGCAGAGCTGGATGCTGGTTTGATCAACAACAATCAGGGCATAGATCCAGCAGGAGCTATCGTTATACAGAAGTATAAAGTACATCCCCTGAAATGTTTTCATGTTGTTTACATTTGAACATATGGATATTTGAAACTGAATTGACAAATAAAATAACAAAAAAAAAAAAACTTAGTTTATTAAATAGAAATGCATTATTCAATGTGAGAAAAAAGTTAGTTAACCCTACCTCATTAATAGAACAGAATTAGGAATTAGGATTAAAATCAGATGCATCAAAATATAATGAAAGTGTAACTCTGAAGGTCCTTTAAAGAAATGTGTTTTGGTCTTAACCATACAGGTGTGTGGTAACATGGAATTATAAGAAAGAAATTTGCTTTGGTCTTAACCATACAGGTGTGTGGTAACATGGAATTATAAGAAATACATTTGGTTTGGTCTTAACCATACAGGTGTGTGATAACATGGAATTATAAGAAATACATTTGGTTTGGTCTTAACCATACAGGTGTGTGGTAACATGGAATTATAAGAAATACATTTGGTTTGGTCTTAACCATACA
>JACXGI010000608.1:14287-34831 GCA_016801175.1 Esox masquinongy
GGAATTATAAGAAATACATTTGGTTTGGTCTTAACCATACAGGTGTGTGGTAACATGGAATTATAAGAAATACATTTGGTTTGGTCTTAACCATACAGGGGTGTGGTAACGCGGAATTATAAGAAATACATTTGGTTTGGTTTTAACCATACAGGTGTGTGGTAACATGGAATTATAAGAAATACATTTGGTTTGGTCTTAAAAATACAGGGGTGTGGTAACATGGAATTATAAGAAAATAAGAAAAAAATTGGTTTGGTCTTAACCATACAGGTGTGTGGTAACATGGAATTATAAGAGATTTTGGAGTCCCCTTACAAATGTTTGTTGTGCCACGAATGATTGTTGCTGCTGGCGAGTTTAAGGATGGCTGCAATTTGAAGTTAATAATTTTTCTATGCTATTTGTTAAACTAGCTTTACTTTTATATATGTAAAAATCATGATGAAATAACTACAGAGCCCTTATGAATTATTGGCACCCTTGGTAAAAAAAAAAAAAAAAAAAAAGGTCATTTAAGAGAGCGCATTGCTGTTCAGCCGATTGTTATTACACTATAATATTTGAAATCGAACCCTTTTTGGGGGAAACATTATTCAAAGAAAAAATGATTTCTTAATCAACAAATATACATTTTCTTAAAAACATGAGTCTAAATGACTGAAATTCTTATGAACCCAAATATATACTGAATATAGTTAACGGTATATATTTTACTGTAAATATTTTACTGTATATATTTTACTGTACATATTTTGCAGGTTCATCTGAGTCACAGGGAACTTTGGTGGAACTCCACGACATTCTGTGTCACTGGGGTGGTAAAAAAAGAGAATACACACTGAAAATTCCCATCTGCACTATTGGGGCAAATATTGACAAACTTAAATCAACTGGAGCTTTGATGAATCTGCCTGGAAGAGGATGAATTGTATTTTTCTCTCATGCACAGTGAAGAGGAGGATTCTAAGGTAAAAAATTCAAGGTGGGTTTGGTGTTAAAGAAGGAACAGTAATTCAAGAGAAGAAAATCAACTCCCCAATGTGATGTGATTTTGTTGGGCTGTTTTGCTCCCAAAGGCCCTCGGAACCTGGTTAGGATACATGGATTAATAGACTCTGTCAAATACCCGGAGATTTTAGACCAAAATGTGTCTGACTTTGCCAGAAGGCTAAAACTGGTTTGTCATTAGATCTTCCAGCAGAACAATTGTCTAAAGCATTCCACCAGATATATAAAAAAAAAATTCTCGACCACAGAATCAAGGTTTTACAATGGACTGTGGGGTTATGTTGGCAAGGTAAGTGTCCAAAAGGTATTAATTGCATATTGCAATAATTCATGTTTTTGAGAATAATTTTTATTTCTTGAATTTCTTTTAACAACATCCCCTAAATTAAAGGTCAGATTTCTCTCACATTGAGAGGAAAACCAAGCTGATAAACAACAATACCATTTTTCAGAGCCAATTTTGCTCATATTTAAATACAACTAAATTATTTTTCAAGGCACATCCATTTCTTAGAGCATGTCCATTTTATTGCATACAGTTTGGGAGGAAAGGATGTGAATGGGGTAAATGCAGTCAGTACTGACACTGGGAAAATACAGTATATAGTCACTATGGCTACAAAAATATTTGCATTATGTTTATGTTAAGTTCTCATGCTTTTATGATGTTTTCAATTCATAATTAAAAAGTAAAAAACAATTTATCCCTCTGAAACCTCCAAAAAATATTATTCTTTTGAGCAATGGAGATTGAGAAAAAGGGAAAAGTGAATGAGGGATAAGAACCAGTATGACGATTAACAGCCTAGCAGGTAGAAAAGCCACCAGATAGAAAGACGGACAGGCAAACAGAAGGAAAAACAGGCAGCCAGCCAGGCACAGAGACAGACAGACAGATAGGCAGGTCGACAGAAGAACAGGGTGATATGGAGTCAGACAGTCGGACGGACAGACAGATGGAGAGGCAGGCAGACAAACAAATAAACAGGAAGACCAATATGCAGACAGACAGGCAGGCAGGCAGGCAGGCAGGCAAACAGTTCTCTGAATGCTCCATTCTTTCTCCACTAGCTTCACTTCCCTACAGTCATCTACTCCTCTGTTCATTCTGACTTTTCTCAGTTCCCTTTCTGTCTTGTCTCAGGAGAAAGTGTGTGTGTACATATTAGTCCTCTAGGCCCGTCAGGAGCCAATTAAAACTGACTTGGCTACGAGCGTGAGTGTGTGCTGGTGAGTGTGTGTTGTCTCAGTCTGCCCTCCCCTGAAAACAAAAACAACAGCTGTGAGAGACTGAAAACCAGAAGGAAAAAGAAAAAGTGAAATTAGACACACCAACGTGTTGACACAAAAGAGCAAACACACACACCTTACTGTGGTGTTCATCCAGGTATTTTCGGACCGTCTCCAGAGCGACGTGCACAGCCAGGTCGGGGGGATATCCTAGACAAAAACAGATAACATTGTGCCTCCACGTGCAGTGTCACGGTCAACCAACATCCCACCCTGCAATGAATGAGGAACCATCTAAATGACTGACTATATTGTCTTCCTCCTCTTTCTGTTTCGTTGTCATCTAGCTGCTTCTCCGGGCCGCTTTCCAAATGGCATCCTATTCGATATATGGGTCACTACTTACAACCAGTCCCATAAAGTGCAGGTGCTCTCCCTGCTCCAACCGAACTCACAAGAATATTGAGCGAAAACACTGGCATCAGCATTCCGTTCTAACGGTCTTTATTGAGACAGTTTCATTGAGTGTGACCTTCTCTGCGCTCCATGTGAAGCATGCTAGTGAGGAACCCTGGGGAGGCTTGGAGTGCAGCCATCCTTAAACTCGCCAGCAGCAAATAGACAGATTACATCTCATCTGACACCATCTCATCCCTAATCTCTGTTAATCTGCCTGTCTAATCTCAATCCCTAATCTGGAAACCTTTCTACTGCAGCTGATATCTAAAGTAGTAAACTCAGTTCACCCCTCTAAACGTCTGAGAGCATAAAACACCAGAAGACACACACACGCGCAATGTTTGAGACTACAAAATTAAATGTAAAAAACACCTCCTTCCACACACCGCAAGGCTGGCCATGAATGTTCTCACACACACGCACACACACACACACACACACACACACGCACGCACGCACGCACGCACGCACTAACCATAGACTCCAGTGGAGATGCAAGGGAATGCCTGTGGAGTGAAACAAAGAAGACCGGTAACGTTTAGGTGGAGATACTTGAAAGTCCACACTTTCCCCACCAAATCACCCACCCGCTCCTCTCCCCCAACACTACATCTCCTCACCCAACTCCCCCACCCTCACCCCTCCCCAAAATACTAATTTCCTCCCTCATCTCCTTCAAATCCAACTCCCCCATGCCACAGTTGGCTAGTCAGGCTGCCAGCCAGGCTAACATTATGCAGTCCCCCTTCCTCCCCCTACCACAGTACGCAGGTTGTTCTCAGTGGCCTTTTCCAGGCTGTGATGATAGCAGTCCCGGAGGCGGTCCCTCTCCTCTTCCCCCACTTCCCCCAGCACTATAGGTCCCACCGTATGGATCACATCTGGAATCCAGAGAGAGAGAAAAACAGAGAGAGAGGGAGACAGAGAGAGAGAGAGATGATCAAAAAGCGAAAGAAAGACAGAAAGGTAAAATGAATCAGTGCCAGACGGCTACAGGCTAACATACTGGCACGCTACAGGTTAACATATTTGCACATTACAGGCAAACAAACTAACTAAAATAACACTCCAGTACAGAGCATGTAGACAGAATACAACACAACAGCTCCAGTGACACCTTGCAGAAATACAGAAATGACATGGGAACTCCAAACACACGACACAGCTTAAGTTAGAATTCACAGCAGCACACAGCAATCCGAAAGCATTAACCTGGTATGCCGGGCACAACAGAACTCAATCACAGAACACTGCATCAATCTATTACTGCACCCATAGTAGACCTTTTCCCTGGGGAGGGCTTTACTGAGTGGATGATACCCCTGGCTACTGAGCCTGAGTGGAGAGTGAGGGGAACTTGGGGTGGCTGTGTTGGTTAGTGTGGGCATGGGGGGGGGCTCTGTTAGTAATGCAAAGGTCAACCATCACAGTACTCCAGTTAAAAGCCCAACATGCTCAACGTTCATTTATGGTGGCAATCCATCTGCATGTCACTGTGGTAAATGTCAGAGCCTTAGCCAGCCGGCCACCACACTATAACACAGTCTGACCCCGCCACTGACCTCATCAAGTAGAGTTCCAACTCTTTATCCTCAGAATCTAAAAACACCATTCTTTCCCCTTTCCTTTCACTCCTGTCTATAATTTCCTCACTCTTCTCCAGTCTTTACTTGCTGGCCATTTCTCCATCCGTCCTTTATCTACTTCCCTTATCCCTTCTCTCCCCCTCTCCCCCTTCTTCCCTCTCTGTCACCTCAGGCAGACAGTAGTGTCAGTAGGGTGTTATTTACTGCCTCTCTCCAGTGCTGTTTACATTATCGATCGGCTATTTGTTTAGTTTCCCCATACATCACCTGAGTCAGGCACATATTACAGAGAGAGAGAGAGAGAGAGAGAGAGAGAGAGAGAGAGTGGGGGTGGGGGATGGTGAGAGATGGAGAGAGAAAAGAGGGGGGTAAGACAGACAGATAGAGAGGTGGAGAGGAAGGTGGTACGAGAAACTGACAGAGAGGTGGAGAGGGAAGGGGTAAGAGAGACAGCCAGAGAGGTGGAGAAGGAGGTGGTAGAAGAGACAGACAGAGGTGGAGAGGGAAGGGGTAAGACAGACAGAGAGAGAGGTGGAGAAGGAGGTGGTAGAAAAGACAGACAGAGGTGGAGAGGGAAGGGGTAAGACAGACAGACCGAGAGATGGTGAGTAAGGGGTAAGAGAGTCAGACAGACAGATGTGGAGAAAAAAGGGGCAAGACAGACAGACAGCGAGGGGGTAAGACAGACAAACATAGAGATGGAGAGGGAGGTGGTAAGAGAGACCAGCAGAGAGGTGGAGAGGGCGGGGACAGACAGAGACAGAAAAGAGGAGAGAGGGGGTAAGACAGACAGACAGAGAGGGGGAGAGAAAAGGGGTAAGACAGACAGACAGAGAGGGGGAGAGAGAGGGGGTAAAACAGAGAGGTGGAGAGGGATGGGTAAGACAGACAGCGAAGTGGAGAGAGGGGGTAAGTCAGACAGACAGACAGACAGGTGGAGAGAAAAGGGGAAAGACAGACAGAGAGGTGGAGAGAAAAGGGGTAAGAAAGATAGACAGAGAGGGGCGGGAGGAGGTAAGATAGACAGAGAGGGGTGGGAGGAGGTAAGATAGACAGAGAGGGGTGGGAGGAGGTAAAGGGAGACATGGGAATGAGGACAGGGCTGGACACGATAGATGACCAAGCGAGGACACGGTTCACTGTGTGTGTGCATGTGTGAGAGTGTGTTTTGTCGTCTTTGATACGTGGTCGTTATGCTAGCCTGATCCTGAAAGAAAACGGAACGCCATGCAATCCCATGACTTCAACTCCTACTTTTCTATTGTGCTATATTCGTCCTATTATCTGTGCCACTCAAATGGCCTGTTTTTGTGTCATTTTTTCTTTCATCCCCTTGACACCTCCTTTCCTGACCACTCAAAAGTCTTACCTGAGAAAGTTATTGGTCTCGCCTTTTTTCAAAACGTCTGTCCCTCCTCCACCTATTTCTTTCTCTCACTTATTCTTGTTAATTCTTTTCTCTTCCCTCCCATCTGTCTCTTTCTTTTTAACTCCCATTTACTATGGCTGCAAAAGGCTAAACGGCCCTCAGGGTGTCAGGCCTCAGTTCGTGCTCAGTGAAGCAGACAGGGCCCTAAATCCAGGCCCAGGCTTTAGTACAAAGGAAGGCCCAGCCATGGTCCTTAAAGCCCCTGAGGGCCCCTGTTTCCCTCTTGAGAAGAGATATTCTAAACAACCATCTAAGGACAGAGACAGACACAGAAAGAGAGAGTGGGAGAGGCTGAGGACAGAAAAGGGAAAAAAAATCACAATGATAATAGGATCAGACATAATTTTCCTCAACGGGGAGCTTGAAAGATATTATTTTCCTCCCCTCTTTCTCACTCTTACTTCCTATTCTCTCTCCTTCACAGAGCACAACCACAGCAGACTTTTCTATCCACATTTTCCCTAAAGTTAATGAATTAACACCACCCCCCAGTATGGAGCCTAAAGTAGAAAGCAACACCTAAAGAAACAGATCTGCTGTAAGCGAGATGAACTGTTACCATGGAGGAGGAGGAGAAAAGAAGAAAAAGACGAAGAACTCCATGCGTTCACATCACAAGCCCGCCAACATTTCTTTATGTCTGCCACCTTAACGATCCATCTCACTCCATGGTGCGTATTTAGCCTTAAGGCTTTATGGCTCCCTGGCCGTTACACAGCCGCTCCTATCACTACCAATAACAGGGGGATGTACTGAGGAGATGGAGAGCAGGGAGACTAAGACAGAGAGAGAATGCAGAAGAGCGTCCGTGGAGGAGAGGGGAAGCGGCTGAGCGATCAGTCGAACGAGACGTGTGGAAGTGTAGGTGAGAGGGGTGAGGTCTTCGAGGAGAACGCAAGGGTGTTTTGTTAGGTTTACAGTGAGGATTTTAATCAGCGATAATTGGCCACTGAGGGAAATGGCACTGAGGGAAGGATGGGAGTATCACTGGTGGCGATGACAAAATGATTTGTCGCTTCTCTCCCCTCTGTTCCTCACCCGCTCCTAACTTCCAGAACCTTCCCTCACTGTCTTTGTCCCCGGGGGCAATGGCACGGTGACACTCCGGTATCGGTACACAGGGAGGCTCTGGGACACCTGCCCCAGACTCCCCACTCTTAAAACAACAAACAGAAGACACAAACAGCCACACTAACATGCCAACTCTCTCTCTCTCTCTCTCTCTCTCTATCCTTCCATTGCTTTTTCCCCACTCTCCATATCCATTTTACATCTTCCTTTCCTCTGCCGTGCTTCCAGGGCTGCAACTCTGGCCACCTGATTGAGTCAGACTCCAGTTAATGGTGGTTAGCAGTCAGAGCCAGTTAAACCGTTCGGGGACGTTAGGTAATGGACGGCGGTGTTTAGTGTCGGGTGGCTGCCGGTCGGGCACGTGGCGCTCCACAGGCTGCGCGCATTACGGGACATGGACCGGTCCCGAACGGCACCCTACACCCTAGGTGTACAGCTCACAGCTTCTGACCAGACCCTTAAGGGCCTCCTGGGTTGAGGTCGGAGGCACAGCGCCCAGGCGTCTGTCTAAATGGGCCTGTGATCATTGTGGGTGATCTGTCCTCGGTGTGAGGATGAAGCCCCCCACTGAGCGGCTGACAGCCTGAGACGCTGCGGTAGTCATAGTCACCACGGCGAGCACACAAACTAACGCCGTCACACTCAGGCAAGCAGCAGCCAGAGACACGCAAACACACACGCGCGTGCACACGCGCATACACACACTGAATGATATAGTGATAAAACGCTGCACTGCTGACAATGTGAGAACAGCTCATCTCCTTCTAATTCCCTACTGTCATCACCTCTCACAGCCTGTGTTTTCACTCCCCTCTTCCCACCCCCCGTGTTTGCACTCACCCCTTCTTTCACCCTCACATCTCTACTCCTTTCATTTCTCCTTCCGGACCCTTCTGTCTTCGCATCTCTTCTCCTAAACTCCTAGTCCCAGTGTGAAGTTGAAGTCTCAGGAGTAATGTCAGCCGATGTGGAACATTCTACCACCACGCTTTAAATACACGTGAAGCCACTAGCATACACGCGAGGAAGCATGTAGGAACACAAGCTGAGACATAACGACACGGACACACGCATGAACACACCAGGCAGAACCCAGAAGGCCGGGGGGGAAGAATGAGGGGGAGCCGTTCAGATAAGTTAATGAATTAAATAGCATATCAACCTGCAAACACAGACAGATAACGCTGTATGAACACATCCACACCGGGAGACGAACACAAGGAAGGAGGGAGGGAGGCGCGGGGGGGGGGTTATCATTGTCTATTACTTCTGGTTGGTTGAAAGACTGCAGGAGGGTGTTGTATTGAACAGTTGTATTGTTGTGTTGTACTGAACAGTTCTACTGATGCCATACAAGCACGACTGGTCAATCATGACCAAAAAATCCTGCCAGCTGTACAGTATCTTTTATTGGGCTGTGGCCCTCAGCAACCAGCCCTCTGTCCCACTGTTAACAAAATGAACTGCACTCAAAACTCTGCCTGCATGTAAATATCACGACAAGGCACATACTGAGACAGTGAATGTGTACATCATGGTAGGTCCATGTGTAATACACAGAATCAGGTAGCAGCACTATTTGACCAAGTATCATTGAATAAGTGGAAATGTAACGAGAGGGTGATAAGCTGTGGTCTATTAAAAGGCCGCCTTGGTTGTTAAAGATCCATTGAAAGTAATACAGCCTATGAAAAGACCACCCTGGGTATTGTAGACCTGTTTACAGTAAAACAGCCTATGAAAAGACAGCCCTGGGTGTTGTAGACATGTTTAAAGTAATGCAGCCTATCCTGGGTATTGCAGATGTGGTTAAAGTGAAACAGCATTTGAAAAGACTACCCTGGGTATTGCAGACCTGTTTAAAGTAATTTAGCCGATTAAAAGACTACCCCGGGTATTGTAACCCTGTTTAAAGTAATTTAGCCGATTAAAAGACTGCCCTGGGTATTGTAGACCGGTTTAAAGTAATTTAGCCGATTAAAAGACTACCCTGGGTATTGTAGACCTGTTTAAAGTAATTTAGCCGATTAAAAGACTGCCCTGGGTAATGTAGACCTGTTTCAAGTAATGTAGCCTATTAAAAGACTACCCTGGGTATTGTAGACCTGTTTCAAGGTATATACCCTATTAAAAGACCACCCTGGGTATTGTACACCTCTATAGAGTAATACAGATGATTAAAAGACCACCCTGGGTATTGTAGACCTGTTTCAAGGTATATAGCCTATTAAAAGACCACCCTGGGTAATATCCACCTCTATAGAGTAATACAGACGATTAAAAGACCACCCTGGGTATTGTAAACCTCTATAGAGTAATACAGACTATTAAAAGACCACCCTGGGTAATGTCCACCTCTATAGAGTAATACAGACGATTAAAAGACCACCCTGGGTATTGTACACCTCTATAGAGTAATGCAGACTATTAAAAGACCACTTTGGGTATTGTACACCTCTTTAGAGTAATACAGACTATTAAAAGACCACCCTGGGTATTGTACACCTCTTTAGAGTAATACAGACTATTAAAAGACCACCCTGGGTATTGTAGACCTGTTTCAAGGTATATAGCCTATTAAAAGACCACCCTGGGTAATGTCCACCTCTATAGAGTAATACAGACGATTAAAAGACCACCCTGGGTATTGTACACCTCTATAGAGTAATACAGACAATTAAAAGACCACCCTGTGTATTGTACACCTCTATAGAGTAATACAGACTATTAAAAGACCACTTTGGGTATTGTACACCTCTATAGAGTAATACAGACTATTAAAAGACCACCCTGGGTATTGTACACCTCATTAGAGTAATACAGACTATTAAAAGACCACCCTGGGTATAAGTGCTGTATAGCTGTGATATCATCTCATCGTGGACTCACACTTGGCAGGCAGGCCGTAGCCCCCCGTGATCTTGGCCTCTCCTGTCTCACACCCTCGCAGCTCGGCACACTCTGCCTTCAGGAGGGGGCCAGCCATGCGGTGGATTGCACCATCCACTGAAAGGAGAGAGGGAAGACAGTGGCACATTATGTACAGCACAATTTGTATAAACTGTACCCATAAAAATTAGTAAATGAGCTGTGAAGTGACAATTGCCTGTGTATTGTTAACAAGAGGGGAGGGGTGTGAGATACCATTCAATCCCCCCCCACCCCTAACGATAAGCCACGTCAGTTAACAAGAAAAAGGTTTCTCTGATTCGGGAGAATATTTTTCATATCCTTCCCCCGTGATCATTGAGCTAACAACCATTAGTATACACAGCGCCTGTCATTAAAGCGCTAACAACTCAGCTCCACGTGGGACTGCGAGTGTGGAGTGTGTTCTTTGTTCCTTCCTGGCACCTCATACATTATCGCCCTGCACTGCCACCGTGTCATACATTATCACTCTGTGCTCCGCGAGGGTGGAAGGCGGCATGACAGAATAGGATGGCTGACTGGTTGGGTCTCTGTCTGAGAAGCACACACACAGACACACACAGACACACAGACACACAGACACACAGACACACAGACACACACACACACACACACACACACACACACACACACAGCCCCGGTCCCCGGGGGGAAAGAGTAGCACGGTTTAGTTCCACCTCTGTGTGAATAGAAATGGAGGTGAAACCCACCAGACAGCCAGTCATTCACTGACACACTCTCTGTGAGAACAAGTGTGATAACAGGAAAGAGGGAGAAAAGAAGGGAGGGAGGGAGGGAGGGAGGGAGGGGAAGGATGGAGATAGGAATAAGGAATCAGTTTCAAGAGAAGAGAGATGGGAGCGGTGAAAGATCATAGGAAGGTGGTTTTTCATTTGTAGCTCCTTATGTCTGACCTTGTATTGACAGGGAGTTATGTGGTGTGTGTTTGTGTGTGTCCAGACTGAGGACTGTTGGGGGAGTATGAAACATCCTATTATAGACAGACATGGTCTCTGTGATCTTGGCTTGTATATCAGACTCCCGGTTCTAAATCAAACACCTGCCAGTCTTCACAAACCAGCATTTATCAAGATACATGACTGTTTCAACTCACAGGCTTACCGTGACAATATGACAACCCCTGAATTGGAGAATGGACGTGAGTTCCATTCAAATTTTAGCAACCTTTTTGTTATGGAATTTAAACTGAATTTAAAAAACACTATTTGAACAGAATAAAATAGAACTAAATTACAATTACGAAAACAACATTTGTATTTAATTATTGCAAATTAACATTTGAAAAATTCAAGCATTTAATAGAATGACTGAAATCTTAAAAAAAAAAAAAAGTACTACAGGATGGGTTTTAATCATTTCAACTATTAGTTTTATATTATCAGTATAGCTACATTTGGATGATTGAACTCTGACATGATCAGTCTAGCAGCATCAGGAAATTGAACTCAAATCGGGAATTTAACTAACATTTGGATTGTGAGAAATTTAAATGTTTATGAATTCAAAGACTGACCTGGAATTACAATTGAATAAATAGAAAATACTGGGAGAGGGTATTCAATTAGAACTCAATTTGTGGAATTAACTTGAACAGTGATACAAAGAAATAAAGACAGTGATGCAAAGACTAACCCTCTTTACTTAGAAGAAGATTCTGAAATTTTCTGATGTACTATAAAAGCATCTCTGACATACCCCTGGGGAGTTTTCTATGATCATTTTCAATACTAAAAGTGTATAACTGCTTCTGAATTGCTCTGAATTCAACCCCTATTGGTGGGAACACTGATGGGAACTTGAGAGGCTACATACTGTGTTTCTTTCATTTTCATATCCTTCTTTATCTTTTCTTCTTCATGTTTTGGGGAGGGTGTATGAGAAAGAGGAGGATTGGGAGATTCTGGACTAGAGGCTAAACTTAGTGAGTCTTTCAAGGCTGACAGAGAGAGACAGAGAAAGGGATTAAGAAAGGGGGAGAGAGAAAGGAACAGAGACAGGAAAAGAGATTCATGATAAACAAAAGGAAAGTTCTTGACAGAATAGATGGAAGGATGTGAAGTTAATAGAAAGAGACAGAGCGATATGGACAGTACAGTGTATTATGACAGTCACAGGGAAGGATATGGACGGTAGAGTCTAGTAGAATTTCAATAACAGAGAAAAAGGGAAAGTAGAGTCTAGTAAAAGGACAGTCACAAAGAGATAAGGACAATAGTCTAGTAGAAGGACTGTCACAAAGAAATAAAAATAATAGAGCCTAGTAGAAGAACGGTCATAAAGAGATAAGGACAATAGAGTCTAGTATAAGGACAGTGACAAAGTAATAAGACGAATAGAGTCTAGTAGAAGGACAGTAAGAGGGATAAGGACAGTAGAGTCTAGTAGAAGGGCTGTCACAAAGAGATAAGGACAATAGAGTTCAGATAAGAGAATGGTGAGACAGAACTCAAGTAGAGGTAGAGAATAAAAGAGATGAGGAAAGGAAATAACAACAAACAGTGAGAATTGGGGTGCGAGCGGAGCAGAACAGTGAGAGAGTTGGCTTTGGGGACCCGCCAGTACAGTGTTCCGTTGTTGGTGTCATCTGCAGACAACCTACCTTATCATTAAACACTGTCAGCTGCAGGAGCACCAGGTGATAATTGGCTTTATGCTTACCTGGCTGGGAAGCTGCTCCTCTCAGCAAAATACACACAGGCCAAGACACACACACAGACTCACATACACAAACACACACACACACACACACACACACTAGTTGTACATATGGAATACTAAGTCGTAACAGATAACCTTGCCAAGTGACCAGTGATAGGTCCAGAGCCTGTCTGTTAAACTAATGGGGCGGAACGCCAGCATATTGCCTTCCCACAATCCCCCAGCGAGTAGGCCAATCATTTATTTCAGCCTTGTTGCCGTGGCAACATTTAGGATGGTCTGGTAGTGGTGGAAACCCTACAGTCCAGGCTCTGGCCAAAGCAAAGACAGCATTAGCATTTTACTGTCAACATGTTTTTTTTTTTATTAGTCTTTTTAAAACTTTTTTCATATTTAATTTTAGCTGGAGGGTCAATTTATTTTTTATGACAGTGTGTATCTCAAGTCACATTATTTGTTTACAACAAGTGTAGACTAACAGTGTAAGTTATTATTTTCGAAAATACAGATAGAAGTAAAACTAGAATAAAACTGCAAACAGAATAAAACTGCAAACAGAAGTGCGTTAATGCGAGCATGAGTGAATCTGTGTGTGTGTGTGTGTGTGTGTGTAAGCAAGTAAGTGTTTGGGGGAATGATTCCTTTCTCTGGCACACTGAGTGTAGCCTATATGGATACTGTATGCAGAGGACTGACAATTACGAAACATATTTTAAGCTGATCTGGTAGTCTCAAGTAAATAAGATATCTGAATTGAGTGAAAGATGCTTTATGATGTATGTGTAGGAGTTTGATATGGATCTCATTTTACCCTATGAGACCCCCCCCCCCCACACACACACACACACACACACATACACACGAACCAACACACACTCTATCTAATCTCTGCTACTCATTCTGCCTGCCTGCTGTTTGACACAGTTGAACAGTGGAAGTGCACTAGGCCTATTGTCAATGTGATGTGGGCAGAACAAAGCTTTTCCCTTCCCTCTTCAAATCATAATCTATAAACTTCATCACCCACTGAGTTTTCGCTCACTGTCTTTACCTCCCTCTCACTCTGTCTTTCAAACGTTTCCTCTTGTTTATCTCTTGCTCTACCTCTATCTCATACATTCTCCCTATCTCTTTAGAGGCCTGACCAGAACACTGTCTGTACCTGCCTAATTAGCACCTAGCTTCACTCTGCCATAACAAATCTCAGAGGAGAGAGGGAGAAAGAGAGAGAAGGGGGAGACAGCAGGAGGGGGAGAAAGAGAGAGAAGATGGAGATAGAGCGAGGGGGAGAAAGACAGAGAGGGGCGAAGAAAGACCAGGGAAATGACTAAGAGAGATGAGTGGAGTAAGAGGGGGAGAGAAAGAAATTGCCAGTGATAGTGAAAAAAGTCCTCTGTAGGCAAAGGATATCAACAGAGGATACACGATGAGAGAAGCTGAGTATGGAACCAGCTATCGGCTGGTATAATCCTCCTTAGAGAATGTGTTTCTTACGTTAATTTTGGCATTGCTTCTGAATATACCATCTTGATTTACGAATTTGTTTATTCAGCAGCCAGGGACCATTCTCAACAGAAGTATTGCACAAAATAAGCCCGGGCTACATATAAATAATTCCCATCTGTGGTCCCTTGTTCTATTTCACAGTACTTTGCTATCAGCTACTTTCCTCCGAGCAGGCAGAAACGTCAGGGAGGGTAGAGCTACCTGAGACATCGCCATGGAGACGCAGGAGTGGTCTGCCCGGGAGAGACTAAACACAGCTTGGTCTGCTGGGGGCTTAACGGGTACACACACAGGCAGCACACATGCTGGTTTAGTTGGTCTGCTGGGGGCTTAACGGGTACACACACAGGCTGCACACACGCTGGTTTAGTTGCTCAAAATGACTTGGTGAGGTTCCACACATCAGCCGTACCGGGAGGCCAGTTCTCCAAGACCGGAAGGAAAAATACAGGACACTGGGTAATACTGTAATCTTGGGTGGGTGTGTGTCCGGGGGTCTGAGTGAGTGGGCATTAGCAGGAGAGATTTATCGCAGGTATCGATTAGCTCCACAGTCTCTCAACACCATGCACACGCACCACGAAGCGTTGCACTGACTCAAGAACAGACTGTTTATATACACAGTGCTCTATAGCCATAAACTATTGACTTCTCACCTGCAACCACACTAAATATACCTGCTGTAACGCTGGATGAAAAGCACTCACACACACTCCCTCCCTCTCATACACCAAACAGAGAGAGAAATAGGAGTAGACTATAAATTTGTTCATCTCCAATTGTCAAATCTCCACAAATGGAATTGGTGGCACAAATCCCATATAAACCCTGCTAATTTCAGACATTTGTGGGATTTGTGCCACCGATGTTAAAACATGAGCGTGTCGTTTAGTAATTTGGTTAAACTATCCCTATAGGTTTTCTCCTTGACATTGTTTTAAGATGACACCGCCCGTCATTTTAGATGTTCACAAATGGTTGAGTTGTTTGACACTTTCGCCATTTTAAAAACATTTCTAAAATAGATAAATTGACAAAATTAAACAGATTTCAATCTACAGAAGTACAACATTTTGAAGGCTTGCTGCACTGGGCACAGGTGACTGAAGTGCTTACTTTTGTGTTGGTCTGCTGGTATACAAAAGGTAAGTATTATTGGTATTGGTTTACATCATGCTTCTATGCAGATCACTTAAATTAACACAACTGAATTGTAATGAACAGTTTCTCTGAAACCTAGTAAAAGTCACCGCATAGCAACCACCATCCTACTCCCTGAAGATCTCAGAGACCTCTACATTAGTATCTGCTGGAAAACCGTTTGATGGTATTAAGAAGGTTTCCTTGTTTTCTTAATGACCTGCCTCTGTCAGCATTCGGAAATGATTCTGCTGTCAACAAGACTTGGCTTCTGCCTATCCTGCCCTTGGTGCCCTTTACTTTTTGGCCATGATAGAGGCATGGATTACCTCATCTAAACATTTCAAATCCAGCTACTCTCCTATACCTATGTGTTTTTCCATTTTCCTAGACTGGTCTTGGTTGTGGTGGAACAGCGATCCTCGTTTCATCCCTCACACTCGACATTCCATACGGTCAATGTCATTTGTCCACTCGGTCTGAACATTGTTGTCGTCTACCGTGCACCAGGATGAGCCTGACATCGTGATAAGCTGATTTCCTGATGATGGCTCACCACTCATATCTCTGGGGGACTTCAACCTCGCAATGTCTGCCTCGGACTAATTTATTTCCACCTCGTACTTTCCACTACTTTCCTCTTTTGACCTCAACCAATCCCGGTCTCTTTCCACTCACAGCGCAATGTGCTTGACCAAATCTTTACTACACTGAAAAATATACACACCTAACATGTAATGTTGGCTCCATGTTCAATAAGCAGAAAAAAAGGCCAGATGTTTTCCAAATGCACAAAAAGCTAGCTTCTCCTACAAATTAGTAAATATTCCTGTTAGTTAGCATTTCTCCTTTGCCATGATAATCCATCCAACTGACAGTTGCGGCATATCAAGAAGCTGATTCGAGAACATTATCATTGCACAGGTACACCTTGAGCTGGGAACCATAAAAAGCCATTGTCTAAATATGCAGTTTTCTCACAACACAATCCCACCGGTGTTTCATGTGGTGAGTCAGAAATGGGCATGCTGAGTGTCCAATGGAGCTATTGCCAGAGAATTTCAGCTTTATTTCTCTCCCATAAACTGCCAGAAAGGGCATTTTAGAGAACTTGCCTAACTGACTGCAGGTCGGCATCATAACTTACTGCAGTGGGCTTAATGCTCCCCTTCAAACTGGCAGGCAGGAGAAGTATGGTCTCCCCAGATAGATCCTGATTTCAATGTTACCGGACAGTAACTCAGTAAAATCTTTTTGAATTTTTATCCAATGTAAACACTGTTTGTGGACTAATCTCACAGCAGCCCTCCTCCAGGTTTCAGATTATATTACCGTGTCTCCTTTTCTCTTTCCTCCAACCCTATCTACTGAACCCATACCCAGATGTCATGCACCATCACAATAGTTACTCTCTCCCCAACTACTCTTTCCTCGTCTATCCCATAATCTCTCCCATCTGCTAAATCCTTCTCCCTCCTGTCTACTGACTCAACCCTTTTCTCCTCTCTCTCCACATCCAATGACTGTGACTGTCCCCTTTTGTCCTAGCGGGCTCTCCCCTCGCCTCCCCTCGCCTCCCCTCGCCTCCCGCTCCATGGCTCACTGTCATCTAATGGCTGCAAGCAGCTGAACAAAACGGGAGGAAAACTAAACTTCTGGATGACCTATCATACTTTCACTCCCTCCTCTCTACCTTTCCTCCTTTCCATCCGCTGATTTAGCTGCAGACTTCCAATTGTTTTTTATAAGCCCAGGAAAATGACACCTACTCCTCTTTCCTCTCGTCCACCAGATGACTATATCAACCACTCTAAAAAAGAAAGTTGATGAGATCTGCACCACATTCTCGCAGCCTGCTGAGTTCACTAGTACTTCACACACCAAACTCATCCATGCATTAAAATCTTTTTAACTTCTCTCTCCAGATTAAATCATGAAATTAGTGATATCCAGTTGCTCAACAACTGTCCCCCTTGTTTCCATCCCCTTCTGCCTTCTTCAGACCATCTCTGGGACCCACCACCATTCCTCACTTCCCTCATTAACTCATTCCTGACCAGCGGCAGCGTGCTCTCTAAATTCAAGATGGCCAGAGATGCTCCCCTTCTCAAGAAACCAGCACTAGACACCTCTGATGTTAAAAGTTAACATCCCTTCTTCCTTCGAAAACACCTGAGCATATAGTCTCTGACAAACACCCCTGTTATCTCTCATATGGTCTCTGACAAACACCCCTGTTATCTCTCATATGGTCTCTGACAAACACCCCTGTTATCTCTCATATGGTCTCTGACAAACACCCCTGTTATCTCTCATATGGTCTCTGACAAACACTCCTGTTATCTCTCATATGGTCTCTGACAAACACCCCTGTTATCTCTCATATGATCTCTGACAAACACTCCTGTTATTTCTCATATGGTCTCTGACAAACACCCCTGTTATCTCTCATATGGTCTCTGACAAACACCCCTGTTATCTCTCATATGGTCTCTGACAAACACCCCTGTTATCTCTCATATGGTCTCTGACAAACACCCCTGTTATCTCTCATATGGTCTCTGACAAACACTCCTGTTATCTCTCTCAGAACAATCTCCGCAATCCAACCTTATGAACTGTTGAACTACTTTCTGACACCCATGTAACACATAATATGCAGGAAAATGATTTCTGTGTGTCTGGTAGACATGTTAACTTGAATGTCGGATCCAAAACCTCAAAATCAACAATAAGAACATCCACAGGGCAAAGGCCTGTCAGCTCCATCACCTATCCATCACGGCTGAGAACTCCAAGGTGTACCCCTACTAGAACGCAGAACACATGGCATGACCCTACACACCACCAGGTTGTTCTCAAAGCGGCGACATGCTCCTGCAGGTTTAGGCTCTGCCATTTACATAGTGTACAACTTTACCTGAAACAGGAAGCAGCGCGTGTACTTATCCATGACCTTGTCACCTTATGTCTGGACTATAGCCATCACATCCCTGCAACTTACCCAGAATGCCACAGCTGGTGTGATGTTCAACCTTCTCAAGTTCTCCCATGTCACCTTGCTCCTCCGCACAATCCACAAGCTTCCAGTCAATGCTAAATCCACTACTATTGGCTATGGAGCAGCAAGGGGAATGGCTCATCCTTACCATTAGACAGTTCTCAGATCATACATCCCTACCCAAGCACGTAATTCTACCACCTCTGGTCTTGCAGCAGCCCCACAGCCAAGTAAGGGCAGACCCTGCTCAGTTCAGTATCACTAACTTTCCTAAAAGGCACTTCACTGAGTAAGGTATCCTTACAGCTACTTGGTTTAGTTATTTTACGATGAATGCACTTAGTCTATGGGGTTCTGAACCCTTTTAAAGTTTGCCTTTTTTTTTTATATTTTCAGTGTGAAGAACCCCTAAATGTAGCATTTATTATTTCTTCCATTTTTACAGGATAGAGAAAGACAGAATGACTCACCTCCTCCCCCCCCCTGCAGGGTCTTGTTGGCTGAAAGATTAAACACACAGATGAGAAACATAATGAGAAAACATTCTTTATAATGCAAATATACCTTCTGGCTGGCAGGACTGTATATATTATTCAGATTAATTGAGAATAGACCTTCAAGGATTTTTCATAAAGTCCCAGAAATGAATAGCGGATTGGTCGCAGCCATGTATATACAGCTCTGGGATTGGTCCACTGCTCCGTCACTTCGACATATGACCTCAGAGATATCGCAAGCAACATGATGAGCCTTTATCACTCTATTGATTTCCGGGCCAGCCGGAATAAAATGCAGTTATTTTCGATTCCCGCCCTGCCGCCAGGAATCATGATCCCCCAATACTAAGTAACTTTTAACATGACAGGCTTGGTCGATTCGAGACCACAGCACCACACTAGCAGGCCATGGCAACACAGCCCACCGGTTCACAGCGTAACTCTTCTAGACAGCTACAGAAACCATCCAGGAAGATACAGAGGAGCAGGGCTAAATGACCAGAGAAGAGGGTGGAGGTCCTCCATGAACCCTGTTCTGTTTCCTGTTAGTTGAACAATTTTATGTACGCAGCTTCATTGACTAGGAAGGAAGTTTGTTAATCTTCGATATAGCGGGAGACCGAAATTGAGAGAAGAAAGCTAGACTTGCGTCCACTAGGCAGCAGATTTACACGTGCGCTTTTTCCCACCAGTGGTGTGTTCCTACAGAACCGGCGTGTTAACGATAAAAAGCAGTGGGTGATATTTCCTGTGAACAAAAAGTTAATGTTTTGTTTTCACGTACTGAAAGAAAACCCAGTGTTCAATGTGTTTCCATCATATTTCCAATTCAACCAATAATTCTGCGCCAAAAACTGTTAAATAGACAACATGAGCAAACCAGAGCCTTCAGTCTAGCCAACATCTGGCTGAGACCTTATCACTGGAAGCCACTGTAGACTACCCTACATGATGAGATTATTATGGATAAAAGTGAGATTATTTGTATTTGTCAAACGGCAGCCACACATCAATCATCTGTCACCAGTACTTATTGGAAAGGAGCAGCAAGCTCATCTCTGTGCTCTTTCCCACCACTCTGTGTCATTGTTTATTCAATCTAGCAGGCTAAACTGCATTCTTAATGGGAAGACCAAAGAACAAAATCAGAGTGACTCCAATTTTACTTAACAACAATAACAACATTCTATCAACGTTTCTGCACGTAAATGCAGCTCCACCACCATTTTTACAGAAACAAAAAGATCCCAAACGTACTCTATGTCAACATAAATGATACTTTATAGAAACTTCCTGTTTTAATCACACAACTACTGCTTTGTTTTTTCTGCACTCACAGTTAAAATTGTAGACGGAAATGTAGTTAGGGGAGTGTGAGTATGGTGAGAGAGAGGGACAGAGAGAAAGGGAGAGGCAGACCTCCGTTTTTAGGGATGGATATTGGTGACAGACAGGACCCCTTCTCTCCAGGATCCTTCTATAGAGTGATTGAATATCGAACGAAATAAAGATCATAGAGACGGAGAGATACAGAGAGATAGAGGTAAGCCACAGTTTTTTGGGACAGAATCTCTCTCTAGGAGCCTCTATTCATATCGTCTCAGACAGGAGCGAGAGGCATCAGAATGGCAGCATCTGTCTGTCCCTCTGGGAGACAAAAGCATCAAAGCAGAGCCCAGCGCGCATACAGCCAAAAAATACTCATGTGCATGCACGACCACGTACTCACACAGACTTGCAGAGCACACACTTGGACACACACATGTAGCTTTCTCACAAACACACACACACATACATGCATGCAAAAACACATGCGCACACACACACACACACACAGACACGGAGCGACAAGATTGAATGTTGAGGTAACCATGGCAACTCCAAAGCCCAAAGGTTTGTTACTGAAACATAGTTAATTAGAGAGAGAGAGAGAGAAAGAGAGGGAGGAACATGGTGTGACAAAGAGGTAAAACAAGTATTTAGTCTGTAAAGCCTTTTCCACTT